>NIPQ01091914.1:0-17264 GCA_002806875.1 Lepidotrigona ventralis hoosana
TACATGTTATGAAAGTTGTTCTATCAAGTGTTCAAATATTTTCGCCAGCCATTGTATTGAAGAAGAAAAATAAACGAGGCTATAGCCAGTAAGACGACGTCTTTAAAACGTTCGTTCCTTCTCTATTATTCAACTATCGCAAGGATGATCTCGAAAACAAAAATACGCGTTTTTCTTTGGAATCGCAGAATGTACGCAACGAGTTGGTTTATCTGATGGCACCGCGGTGAAATTTCCCCGCAAAGGGTTAAATAAAACGCTGCAGTCACGGGACAAATCGAACAGGATGATCAAGAGAAGAGAGAGAGAGAGAGAGAGAGAGAGAGAAATCGTCTTTCGCGCTTCGTCTCGCCTCGCTCGCGAGGATTCTGCTCGGTGCGTTACTCGCGGCGGAAAATACGCGAAGGACGAGGACGACGATCTTGACCTTCGTCAAGAGCGTCGAGTCGACGTAGAACTCATCGAAAACGAATCCATTCGGAGTTTTTCCCGAAGCGGGTGATGACTCGCGTGCGCCATCCGCCACGCCGGGGAGAACAGCCACAAGCTGGGTGGGAGATGAATTATAAAGAGACGTTCTACCGGTGAGAGGTATTACAGTTATACTTTGCTCGCACACGCGGCTACGAGACCGAGTAGCACGTGCCGCGAGTTTTTTCGTCCTGTCACGCGTGTATTTCATGTATATATTCTCGTGAAACGTTCGCCAATTCGTCAAAACTGTTCACTCTCGTGTTCCAGCTAATTGCTCGCGTCGACGTGAAACAATTCAAGGTACCTGTCGTCCACTTTTTTAAATTATTGAGTATCTATAGCGAATTCCTAACGAATTGAGCCGGGAGGAAAGAACGCAGAATTTGTCAGAATCTAATTCGAAGAAATTCGATTAATTTCGCACCGAACGGAAATAAACAAGGAAGAAAATTTTTCTCCTTTTCGCTCAATTTCGTCTCATTTTGAAGTTTAAAAATTGCACTTCGTGCACGTGTACTTGATACATATGTAATTTCAAATTGAACTTTCTCGGAAATGGAAAAAATTGCGCTTCGTACTTCTCGTTTATTCACTTCAGTTCAGTGTGGATAATTTAATTTAATTTGAAAGACACTTAAAGTCTAATTTTTTTTCGAAAACGAGGACGAACAAATTTTACTCCTTCTTCTCGACTCATTTTAACACATCACTCCCTGGTCGATTTTCCAGGCATTGTGAGATTATACACTCTGTATAAAATAAAATTCAAACAAATCTTCTCAACATATTTCCAACACGCACAATTAATAGAACAGCCAATATCAATTGAAAAAGCAACAACTAAGGATGAATTGAAGATTAATTTTTCAGAAACAGGTTAAAACGAACCACCAAGTATTTCTGACATTCTCCAGTCTTTCAAAACGTTCGCACAATTGTTTTACAAACAATCAACTTAACACAAGATGTATCTTTTATTTCAGATTAAATGCAAATTGACTTCAGTAAGACAAAAGTAATGAATATTTATCGATCGTAACTATAGAAACGATATAAAAAAGAGTCAGTCTTTCTAATTATTTGTCTGCTAGACTATTATCAGTCTATTGCCAGTGCAATAGCGAGCGTGATCGACGATGGGAAAAAGTGAAACTGGGAACGATCGTTGGATAATCGATTCGCCTGGACCAACGACACGGCCGCGAATAAAAAGATTCTCGCGCGAGCGCATTCTCGGTCGGGATAAACAATGAAATATGCATTACTAAATCGCTTGGTTACGGCGTGGCATGCGATGTTCCCGCGAGAACAGCTGGATGTCTGGTGTAATCGTTGCCTCTCGTTAGGAAAGCGCGTTTTAATAACCATCGCGTGCCTTCTCCTTTTTCTTTCGCGCTTTATTTCTTTATTCCCCGTTTATTAATTCCGTTGAAGCGTGGCGAAACCACGAGTCGGCGGAGGTAACTTAAAGGTAAATTAATTTAACGCGGCCGCAAATATCCGGCGCCGACGCGAACGCGAACGCGCGACGTTATACGCGTGGAACGAGCAACCAAACGTTATCGTGTCTTTTTAAAATACGATAATTTTGAAACACGTGCACGGAGCGATTTCAACGTGTCCCTGACTCCAATCGGCAAGCACCGAATATAAAGACCGGCAGAAAACTATCGGAGTAGTTTCGAACATCGAGCAAACGCGCGTCTGTCCGGTGGTGAACGAATCGATCTCTCGACGGGAACATTCACGAGTCATTAACGAATCTTTTTCGTCTGCGCGCTGCTGCTCCATTGCCTGCCCCCGGCTTCCGTTTTTCGCTCTCCTCTCGGAGAGTCGTCGCCGTAACGCCTGGATTCGCGACTCTCGATTCCGTAATCGATTAAACATCGTTGTCGATCGTTTCTTCGAGTGCAACTCGAAGGCTGATACTCTTATTGCAGACAGCGTGCCGGCACGATTTTACAACTTTCGATTTATTCATTGAAGACAACAGATAAGTCGTTACTGGGTATAATTCGCACGATATTGCTATGTTGATTTCAGTTGTTATTAAGAAATGTTACAATGAGAGAAATAAATGCTTTCGATGTCTTTTCGCGTAAAATATTTGCAATGGTCACTTATTTGACTTTCTCAATGAATCGTGTTTTTTAAGTGCACAATCTTGGTAAAAAAAAGGATTAATTCGTGTTGTCGAAAAGTTAGTAGCTTAAGAGGTATTTTAATTTCAATTTTGTGCAAGATATAGCAGGAAAGAGGAGACAACACGCGCAACGTTGTTTAAATGACACGTTATATATAATTAAAATTCTGTTTAATTAATAATTTTTCGACGTATATAAGTTCACACTGTTTTTCATAGAAAATGAACGGTATTGATTAATATACGGTGAAATGTATGGTTCTATATTAAAAAGAAAGAAAAATAAAGTTATCTGGTTGCAAAAAAGAGAATTAATATCATTAATATTTGAATCATCGAAATATGTGGAATCACCTCGGAATTATTCATCTTTCACTGTAACATTTCTCGCTATGGATAATAATAATAATATAAATTCAGATGGTGAAAGGATACTCTGATGCAAAAATATCAGTACTTGTTGTATCTATACGAAAATATTGCTGTCTAACGAATGCTCGATATTTTGAAATTTATATTGTTAGAGAAGAATAGATCATGAAATAGCGAATCTAACAGAGCTTATAATACTTGTGCAGATTTTATTTGTTTCCTTTTCAGAGAAATACATTCGCAAAATTGTCTATCAATTAATATTTCCGTATTTTCGAAACACTCAAGCTTTTTCATTTCCTACTTTTCGTCGATGAAAATTTAACAAATTAATTAACAAATTGATTGAAATTTTCCTGAAAATTGAACTTAAAATAAAACTTACTTTTACTTTAACATTAATTAGACTCAACATCCTTTTCTCACATTGTTGGAAAATAAAGAAGTTGAAGTGTCAAACGAAACATCGATAATTTCTTGAAGTATAGATAAATATAAATAGGTATCAAATAAGTCTTGATTCGATACAGATTAAAAAACAGTCAACATCGTTTTGATTGGTACCAAGCATTCAAAATTTCACTACGTATTAATATTTTCCATTAAATGTATTCGTAACCGAATTGATCAAATATCATCGTCGATTCAATCACTACTTGTGATCATTCACCTACTTGAAATCATTCACCGTTCTCGGCAAAATATAAAGAACACGAACGATCAATATCGGTAATTAAATAACAGAGAAATTGTCAAACGAATATCGAACGAATTTTGATTCGATGTCGGATTAAGAAGAATCAATAACAATAATTGGTACCAAAAATTTCAATACCGATCGGTCGAGTGTTCTCATATTGTAGCGAATGAACATCATCAATATCGATCACTAACCAGAACAATAATTTGAACAAGTGTCAATAGATTCGTTAAGTAACAAAGAGATTCTGATTCAATACGATTGGTTCGACATCGAATCAAGGACTCAATAATTGATACCAAGTACTTGAAATTTTGATCGAGTGCCTTCGTGTGTTGTAGCGAAAGAAATCGGTATCTATTCGATCGCCAACTGCAACCAAGCGCAAATGGTGAAATAATCCAGCGTGCGGCTCTGTTTCGTTTCTCGTAGAATGTCGTACGAAGTGTCAGTCTCGGCGACCTGTCCGGAACCATACCTCGGGCCGAGCCTCGCTCAGACCTGTCCCGGATCGCAGTTCCTGACATTCATGACCCTGCTGGACACGTTCGTCCGTGCCAAGGAAGAAATTTCCCAGCTCTGCGAACGAGTCAGACCTATCGATCCAGCCGGCCACTACTACGACTTCATCGTCATCGGTGGTGAGTATAAACCGCTCGACATAACCGGTACGAGATCGTGAAGTGGAAGAGGAGGAGGAGGAGGAGCTGCGCCACGAGCGGCGGGCTCGCGATTGAAATTTTCACACGTCCCGCTGAAAACACTGTAACGAAAGCAAATGGCTTTCGCTGAATGATTTAGCGCGCTTCTGCTGGCACGCTCTCAATGACAACTTTGATTATTGATGTCACTTTCTCGTCGTTTGGATGCACGCGTAAATGCTAATATCGTAATCATGAATTAATGGCAGGGAGGGGGGGAGGGGGAAAAACTACTACTCCAGAAATGGCGATTGTTCGATCGAGCTCGAGCGCGCCAACTATTTGCAATCGCAATTTCACCGAGGGAGAAGATTGTTAGTTGTAACTTTATTTAAAATGTCGTTTTTGTAAGTGGTGATACAATGAGTGTTTGCAAAATGTGATTACACGAACTGTGTAACTTTCAAGATTCGTCGCGTTACAAATTCAAGGAGTTCAGTCAAGGGATTACATTTCAATTTCTTCAATTAAATATATTGGAACTAGTGACTATTATACAACAGTGATGCTATAAATTCAATATTTCTAAAATGACCATATGTATGTACAACTTTTAAATAATTACGCTATATTTTAGGAAGATCACTGAAAGATTAGACGTGTGTGAAACTAATAACGTTTTTTTTTTTTTTTTTTTTTAAAAAAAAAAAAAAATAAAAAAAAANATAAAACAGGATATAGGGCGATCCTACTTGCAAAAATGAGTACGCGGAGAAAGAATAATATTTTTTTTTCATTTAAATCGGCTCGTTTCGGAGGACAGTTGAATTTGAACATTTATCAGGTGGGTATGTTTGAATTCGGCTAGTGAATAATCGATAAAATTCTATGAAAAGGAAAAAGGTTATTTTACGCGTGGAAATGAACTGACAAACGTAGAAAATAGATTCGTATGATTGTAACATGTTCATTTAACAAATCCGTTGAATCAACAACTTTAATTTCCTAGGAAACGAAACGCTTTACGAAGAATCCTCATCCTTTTTATTTATCTTTGACAACTCGTGTCCGGTCTGGAATTTGATTGTAACATGTTCATTTAACAAATCCGTTGAATCAACAACTTTAATTTCCTAGGAAACGAAACGCTTTACGAAGAATCCTCATCCTTTTTATTTATCTTTGACAACTCGTGTCCGGTCTGGAATTAATCAAATTTAAGTTCAATCTCCTCGGAAAGAAAAATTCCAATTTACATCAGCGAAATATTTTTCCATCGGTAAAAATTCTTGTTTTTAATTATCATGTAATCGTAAAAAAAAAGAAAAAAAACAAATGCATTTATGGTATATAGAAATATTATATATGTAATATTTATTGGTTAGAATTCGCAAAGTACACGTTTCACGAATTCTGTGAATATTCTTAAACACGTTCGAAATATTTTTTACAACATGTTCATCGTTTTAAAAGTTGCACGTGTTGTCGTTCTAGAGAATTATAAGAGATGTTACTGTTGCTGTTATTCTTTCTTCTCGATATATTTTTGCTTATAAAATCACCCACAAGTTGAACTACAACATTTTGTACGAAACGTACTACATTTTGTACAAAACGTAACGTTTTCGACTGACTTAAGTAAGAGTAACATAATGAAGTCTTTAAAAGACAATTAGTTGTATCTACTAATGTGCATGACGAATTAAATTTTATCTGCTACAGATACCAACGGTGGATTATGGTTAAGCCAACGCGCGATAACGTTTAATTTATTTTACTTTCTGTCGTTCACCTATAAATCACTTCGGTGTGGTTGTTGCGCAACAAAATGACATAATATGTTGCATATAATAATAAATTGTCAAATTTCCTCGAGCAAGGACAAACAGTTAATCGACGATTGACTATTAAGTATTTCTAATAACCGCAATTAACAACTTTAGTCATCAATTTTAAGTCATTGGATATCTTTTGACCATTAACTGCGATTAAGGATAAAATTCTTACTTAGTCGTTAATTTGTTATTTTAATTGTCAAATCACTCTCGTCGATCAATAAGAGCTAAAATTCTTTTTTATATCGAAATTAACGTTTATTAAATGCTTTTTAAAGCATTTACGCAACTTTCTGTGAACAATAAATAATATTAATGCCTAGTGCAACGAAATAAACCATTTTATTATTGGCTGTTTGTTTAACAAATTTTGAACGAGTTTTGAAATAATTAAACTTTAATTGAATTAGTCTCAGCTCAACAATACATATATGTTTTATTTCGATTATTAACGCTTTATTGTAATTTAATATAATTGTTACAATTACCAAAGTATGTATACCTCAATTTAAATGAAATTATAATCAAACTCGACGTAATAACCAACGATTTATTAACGGTATCGTCGACGTTTCGACGATTAATTTCATCAATAGCAAACGTTAATCAGTCGACGAAACTGAAAATTTTAATCGATTAGTGCCCAACTCTGTCGCAGAATACCGCGACATATACTACTATGTAGTACTGCTGCTTGTAATCCAGTCATAATCGTTATCTTAATGATTTGTAACCACGGTGAAGCGCTTCCGGCTCGAAGCGAATGTGCCTGTTTTTTTTTTTTTGCGTAGTGCTGGAAACTGCATATTTCAGAAGGAAAAAGAAAATGAAGAACACGAGCTCGTTACAGCACGTGCGAGCAGGCAGTTCCCATTCCCGTTTTAAGATGAAAGTATTCCGGTACTTTTTTTTTCTCTCTCTCTTCTTACTTTCAGTTCGCCGTTTCGCTTCGTCGTACTGTCGGCATGCACTCGCGTACAGGTAACGTAACGTAACGTACGTACTATACGTCGGAGCACGCGCCTCGTGTAAGCAAAAGTGAAACACGTTTCGCGTACCGAAAGCATAAACATACTACACGCATGGTATAATGACTTTTACCTGTTAGCCTACCCATGGTCAAGGCCTTATCGAACCACTTTCCCACCGATCCGGTCGCATGGATTGTGAGAAGGGCCTTCTCGTTCGACGCTTGTTAACACTTTTGGTTTGCAGTGGGTTGAAAAATGTCTCGCTTTTTTTTTTTTAATGCGATATTTTTCTACCCGCGTCACGTTGAAAAATTGAAATACCTGGAAACAGAAAGGTTCGTGTTATGTTGCAATCAGGCTGTTTTTTTTTTTTTATTTTTCAGTTAAGGATTTTCGCGTTACAAATCATTAAACGTTATTAGTCTTTTTTTTTTAACTTTGATCGATGTACGTGAGATGATTCTACTTTCATACACTCTCGGCCAAAATATAGCACACTCTAATGAAATTATTAAATTTCTTTGTATTAAACAAATCCTTCTTATACACGTGCCAGCCTTCCATAGCGTTTTTATCAACAAGTAATATAAATTGAACTTTTTGCGTGATACATTTTGTGTTAATAAAAACTTTGTGTTGAAAAATGTACTTATTTTCGGTCAATTCGTGTCATATACGTGTTAATTTCTTCGTCAATCGTTTCAACATACTTTTTAGTATTTAATTTTCCTGCGATAAATCGACTCAGAAGTTTTTGCCCCTTTCGTAATTGAATCCCTTTTCATCGGTAATATAACACTTTGCCTTTTCTTATTTGTGTAAACGCGCTTCTCTACAAATTGCAAATGGCACAGCTCAAGCTCTTGCTTTAATCAAGGTTTTCATTGCAATTTTTTGTCGTTTCAGATGTTCATAATCTTTCAAAAGACGTCGAACATTGCTTGCAATTCCAGCTTTTTCTATAATTTGTCTCGAGCTTCAATTTGACACTATATATATTATAGCACGTTTCTTTTTCCATAATTATCGGGGTCTTATTACTAGATCCATCATCACTTTACGACTTCTGTTAACCATTTTTATCACGGGACAATGTTCTTCGTTTAATTTCAATATCGCATGTACTTTACTTTGCATGTACAACTGGATTTCACTCTTTTCCGCGATCCATTTTTACAAATATTAATACGCATTATTAATACTAACTGAACGTATTTCATACGAATATTACACTTCCGGTAGCTTCTGTACGACTGAGGGCCGTAAATATTCGGAATTGTTCGATTCTGTCTGCCTCGAAGCTATGGACAGTATTTTCGTTTTTGTATAGTTCTGAGAAATTGCAATAACATTCGATATAATACACATTGTTAATGCACGCTCAAGGATATTAATGTTGTCTGCGCGTTCCCTTTACTTCACGATACATAACATAAGAAAACAGAATGTGTTATTTCTTGCCCCGGGGTGTATATTTCGCAATAAAATTTCTGTGCAATCTAGTACTTCCTTTTTAATAAAATTTATACTTGGAAGAGTTAGGATGGAATTTACTTAATAAACATCAGACGCATGCAGCTTGGTCAGAACTTACAATTTTGAACATTTGTAAATTAAAAATTCTTAATAAACGTGTAATTATGCATTTATTTTTTCGTATGACCAGAGATATAGATATCTTGCATTTAATACACGGATTGGCATACTTATTTGTCGCCTCGTTACTATTAATCAATTTTTGTTACGTGAGTAAATTGATTGCGTGGGAAGTTTACGCGTTTCGAGTATATTCTCTGTGTATTACAAAATTAATTGATCAAAACACGGACACATCAGCTACACACACGATACAAAAAACGATAGAAATCTTCATCTTCAGGCTTGAAATCCTATTTTTATCAGCGTGCGAAACAAGTTTCAAACTCGTTGGTATATCAGCAACGATAAATCTCGATCGGCAAATCCGACGATTCCACGTAACAACAACTTCACGCGTTGTTCCTTTTCTTTTCTGATCCGTAGGGGGGACGGCCGGTTCCGTTGTGGCGTCTAGGCTCAGCGATCTACCGGAATGGAAAGTTCTGCTGCTCGAGGCTGGGCCTGATGAGCCACCTGGTGCCGATATCCCGAGCATGGTCGCCATGTTTCTTGGTAGGTTGTGCGACGTTTCCTACCGTTCACGCGAGAATCAATCGGTCGATGTGTCGAGGTGAAGAAAATTCATTTGTTCTTGCTTTAATAGGCACCGAGATCGACTGGCAGTATCGCACCGTGAACGAGACGAACGCCTGTCTTTCGACGGGTGGATCGTGCAGCTGGCCGCGAGGTAAGAACCTCGGTGGCACTTCCGTTCACAATGGTATGATGTACACGCGGGGTCATGCCAGAGATTACAACGACTGGGCGGCGATGGGCAACGAGGGATGGTCTTGGCAGGAGGTGAGTCTAGAGAAGGGGATCGGGACCGATTGAAAAGGTCGAATAAAATTATTAACCCTTTGCACTCGACTGTCCCTTCTCGAGGGAACATCGTACTTAAATCTAGCTTGGACTTCCTTTTTTTTATAATTTGCTGATAATTATAATGAACGTGTACATAATAGACGGTTATAGTGAAAGCTATAATAACAAGGACAAAAATTCAGTCAATTAACACTGATTGGAATAATTCACACAATTTGGAATATAATTCACATAAACTAGACTTCTTATTTCTTTTAATGGCGGAGGATATTATTTTTCCAAAGATTGAAACTATGTATCATTAACTTTCGTATATTATATTTGTTCCGGTATTATTAATGACTTTAAATTTTAAACGATATCATGTTAGAAAGATATAGTCAACAAAATTTCGTGTTAAATACCATTTGAATGATTATTTCCTATAAATGCTACGTCATTTTATTCGAAGTAATGATGCTTTGTAAATAAATTTCTGGGATTAATATATTTTTGGTAGTTTAACGCCGGGACTGCCAAAGTGGTCAAAATGGTCAATTTATAATTTTTATTAGAACTTTTGAAAACAATGTAATTTTAGAGATTTATATATAAATAAAAGTTCTTACAGGAATTTTGTGCTTCAGCCGTCGGTAGTTCTAGAGTTAATGGAACTTGACGTAAAAAAATAAACCAATTGACAAAGTATAAAAAGAAAATCCAACAAACTGTAGATCGACGTGATACAATGTTAATTATCAGATTAGAAGAATATTACACAAACTCCTTTTGTCAAAACTCTCCCCATATGTATTTTTGAATTATGTATACAGAAGAGTAAAGTGATTTAATAGCCTTTCCGAATGTGATCTACTAGGACGTAGAAATTTGCAGCTTCTATTAGGACAGTTAATTTTTGATTTTGAATTGATCTTGAATGAAGAAAAAATAAAGAAGGGAGAAATTCTATGATTGGAGTAATTGCGTTGTTTCAAACGGGACTTTATTTTTGTCAAATAATCGGAGCATCGTCTAATTCAAACCTAGCCTAAGAGTAATAAATACGATGATTTGCAAATTTGTAAAATCAAAAGAAAATACAAGAGGTTTATTATTGTACAGTTTGGTGGTTTAAATAATAATGGTTTAAATATCCGTTCCTGCGTATTTTAACAAACGTGTTCATTTTCTACACACTGTCAGTCTGTACCAGCTGTAACATCTATATACTACTCTTGGCAAAAAAAGTTGTCGATCAAACGCAAATACTCGAACGTATTTAAAAATATTGAAATCTGTAAAATTTGAAATACATAGAATCGTGCCAATTGAATTGTCTCGTAAAAAGAGAATTTCGAATAATCGCGTTTGATCGAAAACCCTTCACTAGGGTGTACACTAGTAATCTAGTAACCTTCATATATTCAAACTATGTTGACCTGCGTTAATATTTCGTTATACAAATATTAACTCCTGTGTACATGTATATATATATATTGATCGAAAACCCTTCACTAGGGTGTACACTAGTAATCTAGTAACCTTCATATATTCAAACTATGTTGACCTGCGTTAATATTTCGTTATACAAATATTAACTCCTGTGTACATGTATATATATATATATATATTTTAGTCACGTCGCAATAACAAACACGTTCGTTTCTCATGCATTATCAGTGTGTGTACCAATGACGTACGTACACTCCCACGTAGAACTCTACTCAAACCGTTGACCGATAATGTTATATATATATATTTTAGTCACGTCGCAATAACAAACACGTTCGTTTCTCATGCATTATCAGTGTGTGTACCAATGACGTACGTACACTCCCACGTAGAACTCTACTCAAACCGTTGACCGATAATGCATACGAAACGTGCAGGCTAAACAGATAGCGCACGCAAGTACATCGGGCGTGCTTCTGGAAACGATTGCGAAAATCGTATGTATATATCGCGTGTAGTTAACGAGAGTTATTTACCAATAATCTGTCAGTCTGATTCGCCGATAACGATCTACAGGAAACGTAGCGCGACATACTTTTTTTATTTCTCTATCTCTATCTCTCTCTCTCTCTGCTCTGCAATAGGTCTTGCCGTATTTCATGTGCTCGGAGAACAACACGGAGATCAATCGCGTTGGACGGAAGTATCACGCAACCGGCGGGTTGCTCAACGTCGAGAGGTTCTCCTGGAGGCCCGACATCTCCGAGGACATCCTGGCAGCCGCCGGCCAGAGAGGATACCCGATCACCAGGGACCATAACGGCGATCAGATCACAGGGTTCACGATCGCTCAAATGATGAGCAAGAACGGTGTTAGACAAAGCAGCGCGGCCGCTTTTCTTCGACCTTACCGTTACAGGCAGAACCTTCAGGTCGTCCTGAACGCCACCGCCACGAGAATCATTATAGAGAACGGCAAGGCAGTCGGCGTTCAGTATCACAAAGTTAGTGATGTTTCACTCGTTTGCATACTCGTTCGCATCGTATCACACGATAGCTTGCTTCGCTCGTTACCTTCGAAACGATAATTAGCAATATTACGTATCGGGCTTTTCCAATCATTTCCACGACAACGTTCGCTCAACGAAATTGTTACTTTTCAATTTTATAACACGCGGTACTTTGCTTTACAGCTGCGCGTGTAATTATGCAGCTGAATTCCTGTAACTTTTCAGTTTAATAACGGGTTTGATGATCGACGAAAGTTTGGACTTTGCAGATACTCGAATACACGGGCAGACGTGCATTTAAATTGCCTCGTGTTTTTAACTTGCTTGCAAAGCACGGAAGTAAAAATCTCCATCTACGGAGAGTAAATGCGTGTTTATAATTTTGTTTGATTTTCATCACATTTGTAATTTGTAATTTTTCGTCAATACGTTAACACATTTTACAAGCGTACGGATCTCTCACGGAAGTAAAAATCTCCATCTACGGAGAGTAAATGCGTGTTTATAATTTTGTTTGATTTTCATCACATTTGTAATTTGTAATTTTTCGTCAATACGTTAACACATTTTACAAGCGTACGGATCTCCTTTCGGTACATGTCTCTTATCGTATTCGAACACAATCTGGCCTCCCTTGCTCTATCAATTCTCTGAAGTCTTTGCAATTGTTGAATTAATTATTTCTTTCAGTCCAACTCTTTGAATTCTTCGCAAACTGAATTTACGATCCGTACTCTTTCGTGTCATTAATTTTAGTCAGCTATTGTTTCGATTTTTCATACTGCGTTATCTTTCAAATTTTACATTGTTAACGATGTACGATTGTAATCTGCTTAATGATCCAGACTTTTTGATATTCCTCACGGTTATTTCCCTTTTCTCTGAATTATTTACAATTGTTGATTTAATTAACTCTTTGAATCTATTAATTCTTTGAATTCGACGCAAACTAAATTTACGATCCATGCTCGTTCGTGTCATTAATTTTAGCCACGTTTATTTCGATTTTTCATACTGCGTTGTCTTCCAAATTTTACATTATTAACAACGTACGATTATAATCTTAATGATTCAGACTTTTTGATATTTTTCACGGTTATGTCCCTTTTCTCTGAATTATTTACAATTGTCGATTTAATTAACTCTTTGAATCTATTAATTCTTTGAATTCGACGCAAACTAAATTTACGATCCGTGCTCGTTCGTGTCATCAATTTTAGCCACGTTTATTTCGATTTTTCATACGGCGTTATCTTCCAAATTATACATTGTTAACAGCGTACGATTATAATCTTAATGATTCTTTCTGATATTATTGACGGTTATTTTTTAACAGTGACAGTTATTGCACACTGTATTTCGATTATATGGAATTCAGCAGTGCAATGGTTATTAGGTACAATCGTTCCCAAAAACGCAGGATGACAAAAAAAAAAAAAAAAAATTCGGATAGAGCTAACATCTTTGAACTCCCAAACGGAATAACTTTTTATATCAATTGACGATCGTTCCCCCTAAATCGTTTTCAGAGCGGCGAGCTCCGAGTGGCGCGAGCCTCGCGCGAGATAATCGTCTCCGGCGGCGCTGTCAACTCCCCTCAGCTGTTGCTGCTCTCCGGGATCGGGCCGAAGGAGCATCTGACGGCCGTGAACGTGAGCGTCGTTGAAGATCTTCCAGGTGAGCGATAATAATTCACGAACGATGTTGCCCCGGGCCAGGCGTATTTACGATATCGTGCGTCCCCCAGGAGTCGGCGAGAATCTACAGAATCACGTGTCGTACACGTTGTCCTGGACGATAAATCAGCCGGACGAGTTCGACCTGAATTGGGCGACAGCGTTGGAGTACGTCGCGTTCCAGAGGGGAAGAATGGCGTCAACTGGCCTGTCCCAATTAACCGGGATCCTGTCGTCTCCCTACACCACCGCCGATCACCCCGATCTTCAGTTCTTTTTCGGCGGGTATCAGGCGTCGTGCGCCACCACTGGAGAGATCGGAGCCCTCATGGACGACGGCCGTCGTAGCATAAGCATATCGCCGACGAATATTCGACCGCGTAGCAGAGGTACTTCTTTTCGAGCTTCCTCCCCCAGATCTCACGTCGATATAAAACTGATTTATACGTTCGCTGCCAAGCTTTGCGCAGCAAGTTGCGTACTTCAATTTTCGATTAGACGAATAATTTGATTTTGATCGAGGATGGTTTCTTTACTGCTGTCATTTTTCACACATTTTTCTTGATTGTTTGCATTTCACTAAATATTGCTGCTAAATATGCTTTTATTTACGTTTCTTCGTTCTTTCGAAAATTTCTACTTGTTTTATTGAAAATATCTATTTTTATTATTTTATTAATGTTACGAACATTAGTAGTTTATTCATTTTATAAATTTCACGTTTTGGCGTCATTTGTCGATTGTGACACTTAAATCGTCCATTCGGAACATTTGGATAATTTGGCACATGTAAAAATACATATCGTGTTTCGTGAAACTTTGAAAATTTAATACTTGGGTCGCACAGAACGACTTCTCCTGCGAACAAAAGCGGCGAACGTGTTAAAAGTTTACGTACAATGGATAATTTGGCACATGTAAAAATACATATCGTGTTTCGTGAAACTTTGAAAATTTAATACTTGGGTCGCACAGAACGACTTCTCCTGCGAACAAAAGCGGCGAACGTGTTAAAAGTTTACGTACAGTTGAGAGCTTCAGAGAGAAAGCAGTCAGACCGTCATAAGAACAAGAGGAATGCCTGGTTCAACGTTATCCGCGTAGCTTTCAGTAGTAAAATGTGATATGTGTCATCTCGACAGATGAGAACCACATTCCCGATGTTTAAAGGCACAAATAAAGAATTTATTTTCCATTATCAAACGATAGGAAAGAGAAATTAGAATTTATTTTTCTAAGTCGCGAAACTGCAAAGTTTGATTGAAGCCGATGTCTGTATCATATAGCGATTGTCATCAATCCAGCTCCCATCGAATCACGATGCAACACTGTGACAAGAAGCAAATCTGTTCGTCTCTTTCAGGAGTTCTCCGCTTGGCTAGCAACGATCCTCTCGCGAAACCTGTGATCCAAGGGAACTATCTGACCGATCCGTTGGACGTTGCCATCCTCGTCGAGGGAATTCAGATAGCCTTGTCGTTCAGTAATACTACCGCCATGGCGAAATATAATATGACGTTGAGCAACCACCCTCTGCAAGCTTGCTCGCAGTACCCGTTCCTAAGCAACGATTACTGGAGCTGCGCTGTGCGCCAGGACACCGGCCCGGAGAATCATCAGGCAGGCTCCTGTAAAATGGGTCCATCGTCCGACTCAATGGCCGTTGTGGATCCACGACTCAGAGTGCACGGTATCAAAGGGTTGCGAGTCGCCGACACATCCATCATGCCTCAAGTATTTATCGTTCTCTTGTTCCTTTGGCCCGGTACGCTGACGAATCTGGTTCGCGGCGAGTTCTCTTTTTCTTCTTCTTTTTTTTCTTCGTTTTCCGTGCAAACGAAGCAACACACGTTTGCATGAATCGATTCGGACGAGTGATAATTTTTCAAATGCTTCTCGGATAAGAGAACAGAGTCGAGAAATTAATTCAATTCCGCGAATTGCTCGTGCAGATTGCAAGAAAAATTGAACGAGGTTGAAGACATACATGTACACATAATACATGAACTTATGTCATTTTGGTAGGTGAACACTAATTTATTACATGTTAATCCATGTCTTAATACAACAGACGATACGATATCAAAATTTTGTTTTTAACTAAACAATGAACACTCGTCAACACGTATGCAATGTATGAACATACGTTCACAGATATACCGACAATATTTAGAAACTCACACGTTTCAACGCTCCGTGCCTAAGTTTAACAAAACAAATTCACCGCAAACCGGTTCGCACGTACGTTTCTGGGCCTTCTTACGAATATTTTATTCGTCTGACGAGCAAAATTTTTTCCTTGAAAAAAAAAAAGGTGACGTCCGGAAACACAGGCGCTCCGGCGATCATGATCGGTGAAAGAGCGGCGGCGTTCATCAAGTCGGACTGGAATTCTGCACCGACACAATGGTACGGGCATGGTCCATCTTCCGTATGGAAGAGCCGAGAGTCATGGAAACCGTATATTAGTCACTAGCAATTTGCCATGTTTCCTAGTTCCCGTTCGACGATCGACAGCTCGTTGGATCTGTTGCTTTGGGGCATCAAATACATCGACTGGGACCAGGCAGCCTGGTAGCCAGAATCCTCGATCGATCTAGTCATCATGATTTAGAGGGTTTCTTTTTGTGAAAGGGAAAATTACACAGCCATCGTGTTGTGCTGTCTCAACGTTCTGGCGCAACGTCACCAAAGAGACGACTCCGAAAGAGCGTGGCCCACTAGCCTTTCTCCTCGTCATCGTCGCTGCAAGTCGATCGGATACTATGGAACGAAGAATTGACCGAAATTCACACTCGCTGAATTCGATTTAAGTGAATTGTTGTTTTTATTGCTAGCTTGCGAATATTTATGCAAATTAGAAATTTTCGTCTACACAAGTCGATCGGATACTATGGAACGAAGAATTGACCGAAATTCACACTCGCTGAATTCGATTTAAGTGAATTGTTGTTTTTATTGCTAGCTTGCGAATATTTATGCAAATTAGAAATTTTCGTCTACATCAGTAACCATTCAGGGACGATGTCTGTGTAATTTTTGTGCGACTTCAACAACTACTTCGACAACAACCAATTATACGCAATGAAATCAAAATTATATAAATTTTTTTTTTCATGATTATAAATGAATGAAATCAATATATCGCCGATATATCGATTAAAACTCTGAAAATTATTAAATCTAATTACTGTTATTAATATATACTTTTAAATATTTATATGTTATATGCTTTTAAATGTTTTTATGTTAACGTTTGCATCCTGACCGTTTATATCAGTTTAGTGTGACAATTGATAATTACTTTTCTGGTACTAAAAATGATACGCAAATTGAACACGAGAGTGTTTAAACATACTTAAACCAATTTTTTGAATTCCTTAATATTCGAACATTATATCATCAGAACAAAATGTTATAATTAATAACTACAAGTTGATCTGCTACTAGTAGACATTACACTACGTTCTGTTAATGTAACGTTCGAAAAAATTTAGAGTACAACTATTGTACGTGAAATTGTTAGAAAATTTACGTTTGCAACATGT
>NIPQ01091915.1:0-26324 GCA_002806875.1 Lepidotrigona ventralis hoosana
GATCGAAATAAATGCGTGTGCCCAAGAGTGCGTGTCCCCTGGCTCACTCCACCATCTCCTCGAACGGGGAGAATCGTCCACGAGAAGTTCAGCTCGCTTCGTCTCGTCTCGTCTCGTCTCGTCTCGTTTCGTTTCGCGTTGCGTGCCGGTGTTCCGCTCGAAAATTTTTCCAACGCCGCGCCTCGTCGCCGCTCGACCACCATCACTCCCTTTTTACACGCTGCTTCCCACTGTCCACTGGCCGGCCACGTTGCAAGCATCGTCGACACATCGACGTCCACGTTTTAGGAAACACGGATCGTCGTTGATTCAACCACGAAGATCGTCTGTATTCTTGGTACGCAGCTTCTCTTCTCGCGATCTGTGAGAATCGTTGTCGCCGATCTGTTTGCTCTCGCGAGGCAAACAACCAGTTCGTTCCGCGATAGGTGACGGCGAAGGGGAGGACGACGATGGGTTGCTCTGCCACTGTTGCGTAGCGCGAAGTATCTTTCGCGGTCGCGGTACGGCTAGACCGAAGAATCTCGACGAGTTTGTGGTTACGTTCAAAGGTGGAAATAGTCGGGTCACGTTTCGATCATTTTTGCGGAGCTTTTCACTCGTCTTTCTCGTTCTCGCGTTTTCGGCGCAGATAATACAACGGGATCGTATAGAGCGTTTCGTTCGTTTTCTCTAACGTGAGAATCGAGGTGCGATCGAAAACTCGCGTTCCTTAGTGAGGGGAAATTTATCCGCATTTTTCCGTCCGTATTGACGAAAAGCTAATTAAAGGGCTGTCAACGAATGCCACGAAGGGAGGTGGAAACGACTCAAACATCGTGAAACCTCGTCAAAGAGGGGTGAAAAGAGAGACCGGTTGACCCGTGAAATATTCTCGTGGTTGCACAGGGACACGGTGAAGCCGGCGGTTCGATCTAAATTTAAACGATGTCAGCGGAGAACACGTTTCAAAAACGTTTGAACCTCGTTTACCTGGCGAAGCACGGCCGAGCGAGTTTGACAAAGGCAGCCGGTTACAGAGGGTGATTCTGAAATCGGCAACTTTCTTACCGAGGACTTTTCATCTCGCGATCCGTCGGTCTGTAACTCGAGTGGCCAGGCTGTGAGAGACAAACGGAGAAAGGAATTGGCTCGCGGCGCTATTACGTGTTACGTGAAAACATGCAATCCTTGCGCCGGTCAAGGGTGAGTTTCGTGCGTTAACCCTCCGCGAACAGCGAGGCCAACGTGCACGCGGCCTAATCAAGTCACTTCTGTCGTCTGTGAAACATGCAAACTGCTTCTGATATTTCGTTTGTGGAAAAATTATCTCGTAGCGAGACTGGTTGTTTTTTTTTTCATTTATTTATTCATTTCGCGGACAACGACACATCCTTTGTAACAAATTTCCATCGCTGTTAAATCTGTGAGGAATTCTTCTTCAAATGATTGAAACAAGAGTTGCCAGAAAAAGATTAGCAGAATATTAAAGTTAATGTTAAGAAAAATTGTCGACAGGATTGATTAAAGGTGTGAGTTGAAGTCGTTCGTGATAGTTGAAGAGATTTGCTAGAAAAATTGACAGATTAACGGAGAATTGCAATCACAACGAAAGTTTACACTTTCATATAGATCAGAGAATATCTCGACGATGTCACATTGCCGACTAATGGTCGATTTTATTCCGTCTTCCTGTCTATCATCTTCGTGACATAAAGGAGCTTTTTAAAAAGATGGACGATCTCTCGCAAACGAAACAAAATATAATAATAAGAAAAGGAAGCCGTGCGTTCCTCTTACGAGTATCACACACTAGTGATTGGTGCAATTTCGTCGCTGATCAAGGAGACACAATTCGGTGCAAAGTGGAGTGATTGGGGAGGGGGTGAGAAGTTGATGAAGATTCATCCGCGGTAGTAAGTGATTCATGGTGACTCGTGTTTTCGCCAAGGAAACGAACGTAAGTGTCAGAAACATTATCGAGCCCGGGCGGAAGCTCCAATTGTGGCAATTCCCCCCTCTCCTACTACCATCCATTCGGGGGCTTTCGCTCCTCGGAAGAAGAATGCACTTGTAGCTGCGATTCGTGAAACGAGAAACGAACGGAGAGGATGTATAGAGCCGCGAATAGCTACCACGCGCTCCAGCTATAGACGTCCCTGACTTTTGATCTTCCGTTGCGTTGCGCCTCTCGTCGGTATCAAGGCCTCGATTGTTGAAATCGAGAGAAAATCGATGATCGACGTCAGGCATAATACGCGTTATCCTCCCTCCACTCGCCCCTCGTTTCCTCCGATACACTTGCGTCGCGATCGATTTCGCTCTCCAGTTCTAACGCTCCTGAGCTTCGCGTCGTTGACGACGATCCTCACCCCAGACGAGGAGAACAACAACGAACGCAGTGACGTTCTCGATTATCGATCATAACGGCGCGTGCTATAGCGATTTTCGTCGTTTCGAGTGCGTGGGCGCGACGTCACCACGACGTGATGACAAACGCCCGCGCGATTTTTTGTCCACCGTTCGAGTCTGCCATTCCGTGGAAAGAGATCGCGTGGATAAGCGTGTGCCGATCGATCCTCGAACGCGTTCGGCTCGCGGAATGCCCCGGCCACCCGGAGTCGTTACACGAGTTCCCCCGCGCGGAAGTGACGTACCGTGACAAATGAAGCGCCAGGATATCCTGCAAAGCACGCCAGTGGTTTCGTTTCTAGGCACGGCCAGTTTGCATCTCGCACCTGAAAAACTGGTTCGAGAGCGGTCTAGAAAACTGCGCATTGTCGCTCGAAAGTTTGGGGCTCGTTAGAGCTTTTAAAAGAAATGACTATGTATATATATCACAATGTGTGATAAATCGGATTGCGATAACCTCACAGAAATAATGGTAATAAGTGCATATAAAATAAAATCCGTTTCGTCAAAAGGGTACGAGGTGCTCCGATCTTTCCGAACGAGAGAAATTCCTGTTATAGAAGTCACCTTCGTGACCCAGTGAATCCGTCGTGAAAAATAGATACGGTAAAGAGTAATCGGGGGGGAAAAAAAGATGGGACCATTCGCCGAGGAACGTTGTCAAAGGAATGAATCAACGCGTCGCTCGTCGCATAAATATGTATACGCGACGTATTTGCATCATAAACGCAGTGACGATCTACGGATCGCGATATCGCGACGATCAACGCCGAGAACAACGACCAGGGAGGACATCGCTGACATTACGAGTCTCGGAATTCGTCGGACGAAAGAACGATAGCCGGGCCAGCGGTATTTCGTTGCCGCCTGAATTTTGATCGCGTTCCTTCCTTTTGATCGCGTCACATTTCAATGCACGACCACGCATTCGGACCGGGCATCGTGCACGCGCGTGCATTCTTTTTCGACGAATCTCTCCTTCGAGAGAGAGAAGGAGAATTTCTTCTTCGGTTCGAATCCTCCGAGACCTCGGTTTCCACGGTTCTCGAACACCGACCGCGTCAAATTCGTTTCGCCTTCGTGTCTGATCAGCGCCTGTCTTGATCTACTTAAAAGAGAATTTCACGAGGAAGTTGGGAATTTCAAGAAGTTATGAAACTTTCGAATCGAGCAGATCGCTCGTAATTTTTTTTCTTTTTTTTTTGTGATATCATGTAATTTTAGGGGATGAAGCCATCTCTGCTTTTAAAGCAGAGAAGATTTTTTTCTGGAATTATTTCCGGAGTAATGGAAGATGTGTATCACGCTCTGTTTGCAAATTAGAAATTTCGAGAAATTGCGAATGTAATATTTCTACACGAGTAGAGTGGGGTATTCGTAACAAAAATCTACCGTGATTTTAAGAAATGTGAAATTTCTCCTTGAAAAAGGCACGGTATTTTCTTCTTCCATGATCATCTGAAGAACAAAAATGACAAAAATTTAGAGTTATGGTTGCATACTCTCCGTTTTTACTACTTGTTAAAAAAAAGAAAAAATTTTATTTAAAGAAAAAAAGGGGGAAAAATCCCTCCTGACCCGCCTTGAAAGCTCTTAAAATTCAAATTCTCTCGACGGAAGAAAGGGATTACGCTAGGGGCGCCAAGAATCTCCATTACCACCTGTTAGAAAGGAAAAAGAAACGGTGCAATAGAATCCCCTTCGAGAAACCAATGTTTCCCCTATCCGTGGACTTTGAAAATTCAAACTCGGCAGAAAAGGAGAACCGCGCGCAGGCGATCGCAAGGAAGCTCCGTTATCACCTATTAGAAAGGAAAGCCGGTCTAAGTTAATCATCCGTTCAGGTAAATCCGACACCGTGGTACTTGCAAAGTCCACTAAGGGCCATTAAACTTCCGGCGACGATCCTCAGAATATTCCCTACTTGCTTCGACCGGTATCGCGCGTCGCACCTCGAACGATCAGCGATCAGTACCATAAAATCGAGGAAGCCGGAGGGAGGGGTGGAGAGGTAGCTGACGGGTGTTGCCAACGTTTTACGGCTTCATTAAGGCGCTGTTACGAGGTAGATACCAGAGGCTGAACAAAGTGAGCTGAACGGCGCCGCGATAAACCGCGCCGATTTATGAATACCGAGGAGAGCCTTAACGACCGTTGCTAATCATTTCTGGAGCGGCGGGATGGTCCTCGTATCTGGCGCGATTACCGCGTAAATTCGAAAAGCCGGGTGGGGAACGGTTGGAGATCGATGAAACTCGCCGAGTGAGAGTGCTTCCTCGATGGATCGATGCTCGAAGAAACGCGCCAACACGAATAAAATAAACCGCTGCTTGCGGCTTTGGGAACGCATTAGTCTGCTTTAATGCCGCAACGAAGCTACAGCTACAGTCGTTCAACGCGGCAAATCGTCCGTGTTTGGCGGAGATGTTACGTTGATGTTACTGTTTCCTTCAAAATTCGTCGAGGTCTTGACGAAATTTTGACGATAAGTTTCCGAGATTACTTATTGTCGATAGGCGAATCTTCTGGCTTGTGTTCTATATATTCCGCTATTTTCTAAAATATCCTTCACTAAAAATGTCGAACGTATGTGACACAGCATGCTTCTTAGAATATTACAAGGATTAAGATCTAAATTTTGTCAGTAGGAAAGGAGAATGTCTGTAAAAAGTTTCGTTTTGAAGATCAATACTCGGCCCTGGTTACTCCTATCACCAACCTTTAAGATTCAATTCCGTTAGCGGAAAAAAAGAAACCAAGAGGAATGCCGGTAGAAAAGAAAGGAAAGCTGTGAAATTTTCAATTATTTATTTTTCTAGCCGAAAACTCCGTGGAAGCGCCGAGTGTTGATCGATGAAACGACAAAATTCGGCGATAATTCATTGGATAGGTAGATTTTCTAGTTGGAAAACCAGCTAGCTTTCCAACGGACGAACGGTATTTCGATGCGAGAAATCCCCCGGCGCGTCGGCGCACGCGCGCGAACTTCAATTAGCGGTCGCTGGCAATTAACAATGTACACGATACTCGTTCGCCGTGACCGAAAATTCGGAGGAACAGCGGATACGCCGCGAATTAACGATTAAACCCGATCGAATCGCCCCTATCACCTCCATTTTTCTCTCCCCCTCCACCCCGTGTTCACTATCGCCGATTTATCTTCCCGCATTTTTCCGCCATCCGTGGAACAATTTCGGGGGAACTCGCAACAGGGGGAGGAAAACAACGAATTCCATTCAATATTTTCCATCCCGTGCAATTTCGCCGCCATTTTCTCGTCTCTCTTTCTCTCTCTTTTGACAGACAAATGCGTATTACTTTAATCAATCCTGTCTAGCTAACGATTCGATAATTTCTCCAGTTTCTGTCGCCGCGTGTCGGATTAATCCGCGAACACTCGTGGAACACTTTTAATGGGCATGTTGAAAAATTTGAACAATACGAGACTCGACCAGTCGAGATTATGTTATGCACTCTCTCTCTCTCTCTCTCACAGAAGCCACGAAAGTATTTAAACGTCGTCGATTTTTGCATTTTTTAAATTTTTATATCAATTCATGGTCTATTAATTTTAGAAGACTTCCCCTTCTGTCTTGTGATAGTAACTTTCTACTAAATGATTCGTATCGTATGAGAAGTGTATTAAAATAATACATAAGTGAATTTCAGAGAACGATCGTTTTCAGAGAACGAAATGCGTTTGATCCCATTCCACTATCATTTGAGAAATTTTCGTAAATTACCCGCAAGAATCATCGTTATTCGGAACGATCCAATCAAGCAAGTGCAATTCTCCCATTCCCTTACGATTAATTACCATGTAGGAACAATACCTCGCGAAAATCACCGTATTCTTTATCCCGCAGGGAGAAGTCTAGAAGAACCGCGACGTATCCACGGCAATCATCCTAGGAATTCGACCAATCTCCCGGGGAGAGGGGGAAGAAGAGCCAAGGGAAAGAGCGGAAATATCTGAATCCTTAATTACCGGTCCACCAATTCACGGGAGAGAATTCAGCGACGAACGATCGATGTTCGGTCGAAGATCGGTGGTCTTCCACCGCGATTCCGCTAGAATGCGACCGCGTTAGACGAGCTGGAGCGAAATCTGGTAAACGAAACGGGTTGGTAGCGAGCCAGATTCACACAAGCGGAGAATCACGAGGGATGAGAACCGCGAACCGTAAAGGCGCGCGAACAACGTTTCATCCGCGCGTAGTCGAACGAAAGTAGACGATGCTTGACCCTGCTCTCGTATCGAGTGTTTTTGCTTGGAGCGGCACGGTGACTGACGCCCGACCGGAACGTCGTTGAATCATCGATCGAACCCGGCGAAAAACCCGGCGACTTGGGCGAAGTCGTCGCGCGACTGTCGCGCAGCGATCATGCCGATCGAACTGGCCAATCGTTACTAGAACGGTAACAGCGATGGCTGGCCGTGTTACCGATCCGGGGACGATTGATCTTGGTGATCGCGCGTGCTAGTGACTTGCCTTAGTGTCAAAGTGGAATTACGCCGGTGTGCATCGCCATGTCTTCGCGACGTGCTCCACGCTTCTCGCCCTCTTCCCTGCCTACTTCCACGGGTAAGTGTCGCCGCTTTATTTGTGCGCTTGCAACTGTTGCTTCGTCGCGCTTCGCGAAATGCACGACTTCGCGAAATCTGATCCCGAATTTTGGGATAGTTGAACAGCATGGTACTGTAGATATTGCTTGTCAGTATGTTCAGAACACTTCCCGGAGAGATTCATAATTGAGAGAAATTGCATTTCGGATTCCCTCTGGTAGAAATTTAATAGCAAAGTTAAAAGTTGCCGAACGAAATGAACAAAGTCTAAATTGTTGCGGCAAATAATTGAACCACACAGGCCACAGGTTGAAATTCATTAAATCAGTTGAATTAAGATTAGTTTTTTTTTTTTTCTTTGTTTTCAATCACACAGTTTCACTGTAACGTAAATTGCTACAGATATATATCTAGACGTCCGACTTAAAGACGAATTTTCGATAAATTTAAAAAATATCGCCGAAACGAATTTCGCGGAATATTATCAAAAACTTCATCCCGCACTCTGACAGGATGACGCAGCTTCACCAATTCGATCCGGAAGAGTATCAGCATCGAGTATCCCGTCGAATATCGCGTCGAGTATCAAAAGATCGGCAGGTCTGACACGTTCACGGGCCATGCCTATGGTCGAACGATCCTCCTCTGTTTCCTCCGAGTGTTTTGCTTTGACGGAGCTTAATCCGTTTCGTCGAAGGCTCGCTACCGAAAAGGGAACCGACTGGAAATTTTCAATCAAACGGATCGCCCGTCCATTTGCCGGATAACTAGTTTTCCCTTTGTTTGCGAATCCCCTTCCTCCCCCCCCCTCCACCGAATTTCCCGCGTTACCGTCAACCGGAATAAGGCTAAAAATCTNCCCGCGTTACCGTCAACCGGAATAAGGCTAAAAATCTCTTTGCGTTTGTTTGTTTTCCCATCATTCCCCATCATCCTCGTGTGTTTTCTGTCCCTGGCGACCGCGCTGGCCGCGGCTAAGTGCGTTGGACGCGCGGCGTGTGTCGATGAAAACGTGAACGCGGCGTCGATTTTCGATCCGGGGAAAGGAAATTCGATCATGCAGTCGGTATATACGCTGAATTACCGTGGAACGTTTCGTCGAAGCTTACGCGAACGAAAAATTCGATCATACGTGAAAGATCTGGAATGAGAGGCAGGGTTGGTTGCGTCCTTTAAAAATTATAATCTCGTTTGGATAGAATCCGATGTAAATAGGATGGTTTCTTCCAAAAGTTTCTTCTCACCTATTTCTTTTTCTTTATTTTTGATGGAACATTGAAATATAAAAAAAAAAAGAAACTAATTTCATTAATTTCTAAATTAAATTTCAGTTGATCTTTTCATTATGTTTTGAAAATTATTTCTCTCAAATGTTGATCGTCATACACGATGAAAAAAAGAATTACTTCAGGATTTATTTCAGTAGGAAGTGATTTTTGATTCGTCCTATGTTTCACAATAGTCACCGTCACGGCTGTGAAATATTTTGCTAAAACTCGCACCACAGAGCGCAAACGTATGTAAATTTGGACGTAAAAGATCTCAAATATTTGGACAATCAAGTCAAGTTAGAATTGAACTTCCCCTTGAATTCGAAACTCAACGTTCAGTGTTCGACGTTCGATGCACTAAGTCGAGAACGAAAATTCGGAAACAGAGGATCTTAAATATTTAGATAGACAACAAGAGAAAGGGAGAGAGAGAGAGAGAAAAGTACCGTCGAGACAAGTCTCAAAGGGGCGACATTCGACGATATTCACGAGGAAAGGTGCGCACCATGCATCAAAGTGTCGGAAATTGTTTTACATTTTACTCGTTCGCGGATCACACACGGGTCCCTGGCGCAGCCGTACGATCGAGAGCACGTAATCACACTTCGCACGCGTGACAAACGCTATTTGTCTTCAAACTTTCTCGTCCTCTCCACAAGTGCATGCGAACGCGCAAACTTCTTTCACCAGGTTCTCTTTCCCTAAACCGTTCGTTCCACTTTCCAGCGTGGAGCGTTCACCAAATCGATCGATCCATCGTGCAAAGGCGCGTGAAATTGCAATTGTTTATTTGCTTTGTTTAGAACCGCGATACAAATCCGGCACGACGAGAAACACAATTAGAGGAACAAGCTTTCACTTGTACATTTTATAAATAACTATCCAGAAAAATCCACTGAAATTTCTTGTTCTTCTTCCTTTTTTGTTCTTTTTTTTTTTTTTTAATCTATAGAATAAAATTAAAAAAAAAAGAATTTTCTGNATTTAACTGCGTGGATTTTCGAGTGGAATAATTTTGGCGAAGAGAATTTAAAAAAAAAAAAAGAGAAAAAACAGTAACTCGGTGAAAAATTATTTCTCGTGACAGAAAATACTATACAATATTCTCTTTCGCGCACAGTGTGTATTCCGTGCAATTTTCCATTGAAAAGTTTCCCAGTTGATGCGTAAAAATTCGCGAGGAGGTGGAAAAACTAAGAGAGAGACGCGCAGAGAATGAAACAAAGTAACGTTGCATAAGCCTGAAATTACACAACGCTCGGCCAAAAATTCGTATCGTAAAAGCGATAACAATTAAGAAGAGCGTTCCAACACGTCTATCAACAGGATGCTCCTCGTCAAATTTTCAAAACAAATTACCGGATAGTTGAAAATCCTTCAAGTAATTAATTGTCCTCCCCGATTACGTCGTTAAATAATCCGGTTAAAGCGGAAACGATTCACGGGCACGAAAATTGTCCGGCTCGGATTCCACAGACAACAGAGAGAATTCGCTTATTTTATCGAACTTGCGCCCCGACACCGAGATAACGACCGCGTTTTACGGATGAAAATGAAATATTTAATTGGATACTTTCCGATTAGATTCCGAATTTCGCTAGTTTGCGACAAACGATTTATCGATCGGTTTTCCTCTCGGCTCGAATTTGGAAGTCGTTGGAACTCGCCAGAGAGAATTTACACTTCTGTTTGTAGGTATTAAAATATTACTGAAATCTCAAGTTCAAACCAAAGTTGCGAAATTAGCAAAACTGTTAAGAATGATTATTACGAGGAAATATTCTTTATCTGTCTGTTTGTCGTTCACCATTGGCCATGATTTTGATCAATTTCGACGTTAAGAGATTAGAGATTTAAATTAGAAATAATAATAATAGAGATTTAAATTAAAATTAATAAATAATATAATAATATAAATAATATAATAAATTAATAAATAATAATTAGAGATTTAAATTAGATAATAATACGCATAATTATTATAATTTAGTATATTATTATCCTAGCTATATTGATTAAATGATCTTAACAAATTCTAACTGGACATTTATTTAACTTTAGATTAATCGCCATATTTTACACGAAAATGTCGCGAAAGTGTATTCTACGAGAACAATTAGAAAATTAATGAACAGTCTAGCGTTTTAGAGCTAGCTGTGAATCTCCTCCCGCCGCGACAAATACTCCTTCTACTAATTGAACAAATAGACGCGCGAACCGAGTGCGAACAAGTTATGGAAAGCTGTTCCCCTTCGTGCAAATAATTCACTTCAGTCAATATTTGGACGTACATCGGCATTTATTTTGTTCTCGCCTATGGAAATTGCTTCGATTCGGGAAACAACGACGCGTAGCCTTGACAACGTTCGAGAATTCGCGAAACTCGCGTTCAAAATGTATACTTGAGAAGTAGAAAGTAGAAAGCTTTTCTTTTGCCATGTTTTCCCTCGATATTTTAACGAAATAAGAATTTGGTGGTTGTGTTGATAAAATCAGAAATGAAAGGATAGGTATAAAGCTTACTACATGAAAGCTACAAGATACTGCAAAGCAGTGAAATACATTTAGCGTAAGTTTAAACACTTGTATTTATTAATATAATGAGTAATTTACTATTCGTGTAATTCTACGAAACATGCACCGTATATTTTCCAAGTTAATTTCAAACTTGGAAACCAAACGGAGTGATTACGAATGAAATCGATTCGTCAAACGACACTGTGTACGATGCTTCTCAACTCGAGCAATTTTAACCACAGAGACAAAAATGTACTTCCAATTTCGCGGGAGAAGGATATTTCGGCGAAGTTCGTCCGCCTCGTGGTGGCACGGAACTGCAATTAATTAAGCTGTTTGTAAATTGCTGCAGGTATCGGTTGAAGAATTGCCCGATGATGTTTGAATTGTGGCCCGGTAACGCGATATTTGCCGGCCACTCGAAAGTGCAGCGCACTTTTGGTACCGGGCCAAAGAAACGCCCGGACGACGCAAGACGACGTCCCACCATTTCGATGCATTACCGTATAATTTATCTACGGACGGAGGAAGATTTATGCACGTTGTATCGTGCATTACGAAATATGGGTTTACATTGTGCGCTTCCTGCGTTATGTCGCTCCCGACGTGCAACAGACCAGGATGCGCTCTTGGATTAATATTGACAGTCGACGATACTCGTCCTTTCATTTGAAACAAAGACACACGATGATAAAAGATCCGTCTACTCAAAGAGGCATCCGGCGTACGTTGTTTCCAGAGCGACGTTATCCATCCATAAGTAAACGGACAAAATTTCGAAACAAGATATTAGTCAATTATTTAGCTATTTACTGTAGATATTTCAAAATATGGGATATTAACAAGTTTGTATTTAAAAATTGTATAATGATATATTTTCAAACATGTGTTTTATCGTTTCTATATTATTTCAAAAACTTTTGTCCTTACCATTTCAGTTATTTTACATACACTCCCGCTTAGTAATCACAGGGACAAGTACTACATTTGTGTAGTAAAAATAGTACAATATAAATTATAAATTGCATAAAATGTAATACGTACAATATAATTAAATGCAATAAACATGAAACATAATACCCTAATACATTTATATTGTATTAATACAATTAATATATTGTATTATAAAATATGCATGCACGATAATCCACGATAAGTACTGAAAATTAAAAATAAAAAAATGTCTCAAGAGACTTTTTTGAGCGAGAGTGTATGTGTGACTCATATGACTACATAGTAGGAAATGGTCTGTTCAGAATCCAGACTCACATATGCGTGACACATTATAGCCACTAGGATCCATTTAACACGTTTCAATAGTAGTACACGTACAAAAACATATATTACACTGCGCGAAGCTGTGAAAATTTGATACTTGAATTATGGCTCTCACCTGCTATAAAATAAATCGCTTGGTATTTTTGTAACAACATTACGTCGATGGAAACACAATAACGGGGTAACAAGCGCGGACAAAGTGAAATTTTTCGAAACGTATAAAATTCATAAAATATCTTGCCTTTGAGTTGCACGACGTTGATGACGTTCAACGGCCGGAAGCTTTCATATTTCTTTTCTTTCTTCTCATTTTTCTTTTTTTCTTTTTTTTCTTCTTTTTGTCTCCGACCAGAGAAACGCCTTCATCGCAGAGGTTGGTCAAGAAAATTCCTAAGATGTTTGGCGCTGGCTCTCGGGGCCCTTTAACAACGCCTTTAATGACATTCTTTGGCATACGAAACGGTTCCGGGGGAATTACCGAAGCGGAACGCCTGTCAGTCGACTGATCTCGCCGAGAGAACAGGGGCCAGCGCGATGGTAATTGCAAGAGATCGTTGTAAACGGCGTTCTAAGGGTTTCTCGGTTGCATTCCTCCACGACCGCAAGCATTACTGTCCCACACCGAGATCCAAGCTTGTCGAGATCGAAATTTACGCGCGTACCACCCTTCCGAACATGCTGCCCGCCGAATTTCAACGAATAAAACACAGACCAACACTACTCGTACGGATATTTTCTATTGGGAAGAACGATGCCGATCATTCGAATAATGCAACTGTCTGTCTGAGAACGTTAGAATACTAGAATACTAACTAAATTGAGCAAAGAAAAAAAGTTTCACTCTGGTTTAGAAAGAAATTTAATAGAAGCTTCAATCTTCAATTCTTTGAAAAAGTTTTCAATTTTCCCAACACAGAGATATAACTCAGTTCGTTTAATTAGAGACTTCCCCGATGTTAGTCATTTTTAGTTTTCGTGCCATTCCGTGCGTTAAGCGACCGAAAAATATCAGTCGTGTTCTTCGTCAAAATGAACTTTGAACTTTGAACTTTGCTGAAAAACTGCAAGAAGCAAACCATTCAAGCGCAGCAAGAAAGACCATCTCTCTCTCTCGAGCATAATCAATTACAGTAATTACAGTAATTCGTCGAACGTGGAAAGAAAACGCGGGAGAACGCGAGTGACAGTCTGGCGTGATCAGCATTCAGGCCGACAAACAGTATCGAAACGACAGGAATTCCCAAACTTTCAACGAACCATTGTTCCACCGTACTATATAATATTAATTACTCAACTCCTAACGAATATAAGTTATACTTCAACAAAGCTATCTTGACGAGCTCGTTAGAGTATCACGCCCAGTTTGAAATTAACGACCGTCCCTGATTGCCTGTGGCTCTTTGGCTCATTGTTCGATTATTAACAGTTCGGGTATTGTTCGCGAAACGTTTAGCGGCGCGCGAGCATCGACTGCTCTCTCGAGCACCTCTCTGTCGTCATATCCGATCTCTCGAGCCCGCTCCTCTTCGGATTCAAACTTCTCCCTGTTAAAACCAAGTCGAATTCCAGGCGGAGCTCTTGCTGCGAATTAAAACACACACACACACACACACACACAGACGAACGTGCCTTGTAATTATCAGGGAGTCATGTGAATATTTCACCGTCAGAAATTAACGACACGTCTACGTCCATATATCGTTACGTTAATTTACTACATTGTAACTCGTATTATCACGTATTACGTAATTCACGTTATCAAATGTTCCATTAGTTCAATATTTTCTTTTCAATCATTTCCTTTCTCACCTATCTCCTGTGAGATCGTTTCGAAATATTCGAACGTTGAAAATAAAAAGCAGGAATTGGAAGACTTTCGAGCACGAGTGTCTTGGTCTTCGGCGAGTTTTCCAAATTCACGAATTTTCCCCAAGGTCCAACAAAATTCCAAACCGAAGCAAGTACGTACATGTACGTACAACGAATAACAATCCACCAATGCGGCGGTCTATCTCGGAAGTCGTCGAATCGTCTAGATTGGCCCGACAACGCGACGGTGCAGCTTTGCGTCTGACACCTGCAAGGCAAATTAATTCGCGACAGCTGTCTCGGTCGTTGGAGACCGATTAAGTGGTGGGTGGAGCTGAGCGGTCGCGTAACAAATTAGGTCTGACCGGGCAGTGCGTGGCTCGCGGAAATAGCGATTCGTCGAGGCCGCGCTTCTGGCATGGTGGCCAGATAACCTGACCGCTGGCTGCCGATAAGCGAGTGTACTCGTCGGCGGCTTCATTATCGCGCGACAATGGGGTCAGATCGCCGCGATTCCTGCCACCCGAAACGACTCCACGATCATCCATCCGCCGCGGCCTCGATAAACCGGCTGCCGATTTTTATAATTGCCGCGACTGCCACCGTTATCTGGCACCGTTCGTGCCCGTGATAATGCGCACGATGGATGTTGCGGCCAATCTAGTTATCGGCGCATAATTCTTCCCGCGGTATTTTTAATGATTCCGATGGAAACGCCGTTGTAATCTTGCCCAACCACCGTGTTAAAAACGAGCGGGACAAAGTCCGCGGACTACATTGGGAATTGGGCAGAACTCGCGATATTAACACTCCCAAAATATTTCTCCAACTCCGGAAATCTAACACTGTACTCTAAACTTTAGCCTCGTAAGTGTGCTTGCTTTCTTGCAAAGTAATGTTTATCTGCTGTTAAAACTAAATCGGAATCAAAGAATTACCCCTACCTCCAAAAGTTAGATGTTGAAAANGGCGGCGGCGACTTCAAAGCTTCGGAAATTTCACTCGTTCGCAATTATAACCGGGGCGAAACTGTGCAAGCTCGTTTCGTTCCACGTTGGCGGAAACTCAACGGACAAATGACGACCTCCGAAGAGAGAGAAAGAGACAGAGAGACAGAGAGTGTGTCCTGCTTCTTGATTAACATCGGACAACCTAGCCCGACTAAATGACCCAGTGGAGAACTTGGTTGGAAAATAACCACCCCTCGAGGCTCTGTGGATCTTTCGAGTATAACTCAAACCAAGACTCGGAGAATCAAAGGAGAATATATCACGGCCTCGCCTAAGCCCAAGGATCAGAGAGAACTGGTACAGCAACATCGTTAATCTCTGTTTGCCCGAGGATCGTTCTATACCGAATCGAGAGATCTCGAAAGACGTTCACCTAACCGTCATAATCTTGACTCGATTTGGGTCAAGCGACAGCCGAGTTCTATTTCAAACGTGCCTGCTATCCCAGACGATGGCATATACCCGACGAATACGATCAGCAGCCAGCAGGATAGACGATTCGACGCGCGCAGACACGTAAGTAAAGTTTTCCGTTCGAGTTGCAACTGGCCGGATTCCGAGGCAACGGAAACGGAAGGAAAAACTGAAGCCGACGGGAGGAAAAGGATCCCAAGGCGTTCGAGGAATTCCGAGGAACGAGCTGCTCACCGTTAGAAAAAGGGGAGGGATCGCGCGAGCGAAAGACGAAATTGGGGAGGTGGTAATCTTAGCTAGCTGGCGCGGTTCGAATTCACTTAAACCTGCAGTTTCCGAGATTCCACGGGAGTCACTTGCCGCCCGAGAAAGATCTCCGCCACCGAGCGGAGTGAAAACGTTTTGAAAGAGGATAGGCGGACGCGAGAACGCGGAAATTGGAAGCTTCTTCCCAGGGGCTGACTGAACTCGAAGCCTTTACCTTTCTCCGCCACCGCCGGAGAACAAGGTAAACCGGTTAAAAGCCCGATGCACCGGCGAGCAATATCCGCGAGAAGTCGATCCCTTTCTGATCGTGAGTGGCTGTGCTCCCTGTAATCGGACGATCTTTTGAAGCTTCGATTCGGCGAGGGAAGCGCAGCAGCGCACACCAGAAAAGCTCTCTGAAAGCTCTGAATCGCGAGCAAATAAAATAGCGCTGACTAGCTTCTCAGAGTCGTGCGCCGATACTCCTTGAAATTACGTCGAACCGCCAGATCCTTTTTTTCTTCTTCTTCGTTCGGTTATCGTTCGATTGCACTGTTTAATTAATTCTCGATGAAATAATGCCCCGCGTTCCCTGTCCCTCGCTTTGAAATCACGCTCACGGTTCTCTCGATAACTCAGAGTCGGAGGTATCTCTCTCCTCTTAATGTAATAGAACGGAATCTGGAGCGAGCCGAAACAAATCGTCCAACGAGGCTTTCGCCCCTTTCAACCAGCGTATAAACAAAATTTATCGCGGCAGAATGATTCGCCGATCCACCGATAAATTCCGTATCGCAAGATTCGCAGTGGCGATCGTCGGTCCGGCCAAGTTCCGTATTTACACGCTTCTATTTGCGCGATTCATTCTCGCGAAGGATATGAATTATAATTTAATCCGGTGGCACGAATGCGCCAAGCGACGCCAGTATTATTGTTACTTGAATTAAATACGCCCGCTCCTCTCGCCGGCCTCCCCCGCCGATCGATCCGGCACAGCGAGTTTAACTACCGCTTCCAAGTGTTTGATAAATAAGCCGCTGTTTAATTATTAATTACAGATTTTAAATCAAAACCTCCGACTACGTTTAAACACCGTTCTTCTCGCGCAAACGTTGAACGAGGCGTAATGTGCGCCGGAAATCGAGCAACGAACAATTCGCTCCGCGAGTCCACGGAAAATGAGAAAATAATTTTTCCACTGAGTGAAATTTTCAATTTTCCCTATCTTTCTCTCCGTACTTGTTATGCACTTCTCGTTGAAAAGTATTTCCTTTCCCATTAACTATTGTACGGTCTACGCACATCTTTTGAATCTGAAACGTCGTGCAGAACAACCGTCTCTGGCAATGTTTCCGATATTCAAATTTTGTATTAATTAGATGATATTTAAAGAACACGATACTTTGTCGAATAATGAAAAAGATAAGATTTAAAGTAACGCGAGTATCTTCTTGGCATTGCTAAAATTAAATTTTGTCCCAGGATTTTTGAAAGCTAAATACTTCATTGCAATTCTTTTTTTTTTCTTTTTTTAATCCTGATATATACAATGGCAACGAAAATTATGTATTTTCTTTTATCAAACTCGACATTTCATTCTCATAATCTATACGAAAATAATGCTAAACGTACGACGATAAACGCGCGAAAAACTTGCGTGAGAAAAACTCGACTGCGCATTCGCCGAACAAATTCAAAGATCCTCCTCCTTTCTCCTTCGCTTTATCCCGAAGCACATCTCGACCGTCTCGCCGCATAAAGCCAGGCGTAACGTTTCCTTAAAGACTCTTCATCGATTCGATCCTCGTAAAAAATCTCCGAGGGGATTTCCGCTGACAAATGCCTCTTACCGATTATACGAGCTGTTACGCGTCGAATGGAACGCACGAACCGATGATCCAACTTCGGTGAATCCTAGCCCTAGAATGACTTTCTATTTGCCATCGAACTGTTCCACTGTGTAACTGCCGGTGGTTATTTCGTGATGGTGGCCGATTAAGACCGGATCTCACTTGGGATTCGGCGAACGTTTTCGATTTAAACATTAATCTTCGTACGATTGGCTGGCGAGCAATGCCCGTGAATCTCTCACGAAGGGAACCGTTTCTTAAGTGTCTCCCGATCGACTTCCCAAGCTTGTCCCTTCCGCGTGAGTACACCCTCGTGATCGTACCGCCGATTCCTTCGTTCGTCACGCTTCGATATCGTGTTGATACTGGCTGATAACAAGCGAGCATAACGGGGAATTCTCCGAGAAAATTCGACGGTTCGATCGTGTTCAATCCGCGACGTTTCTATAACACTTTTCTCGTCAATGTACGATATCAAATTGGCAAACGTAAATTTAAAGAATTTACCTAACATCATTTTACAAGGGATTATATCACTTTTATTTTACAGTTTTACGTTTCTATGAAATTGAGATTAAATTATTGTGTGAAAGTTATTTTATACCGTGACTTTGTTTTATCCCTGACTAGACGAAACAATAAACTACTTTTCCTACATATTTCAATAGCGTTTACTCAACTCTCGCACGGTGAATCTAGGCGGGAACAAGAGAGAAACGAGAGAAGCTGACGCGGACAAGTATCGTAGACAAACGGAATGATTTTTTGGCAAGTGACGGTTTTCCCAGGAGGGGCATAAATACGGGCGAGCCGTGGCTGGCATGTATTTAAAACAGTTGAAAGCATTGTGAAATTTATCACTCGCGCACCGGCGACCAATTCAAGCCTTCTTTCCCTACAGTCGCGCCGCAGTTCGAAACTCAACGTTTGAAGTCTCGAAACAATTCGGGGCTCGTTGCGCTTTCACAATCGCGCGGCTCGTCGGAACCGCTCCGACAACACCGTGCCGCATAAAACAATACTTTTATCTCATATTTGTTTTGCGCGAGCTCGCAATCAACGGTCGCGAATAAGATTGAACGACCGTGAGAAAGAAAGAGAGGAAAAAAAAGAATCAAGAAAACCGTCGGCAAACGAGGCAAACGAGGAGGGGGGGGGGAGGCGAAAAAGAAAAGAAAAAAAAGAGAAACGAGAAAGATGAAACAAAAGAAAGACGCGGCAACGCGGACGAAGCGACAGTTGAATCGAACGCGACGAAGACGCGTTCGTCGCCGTGAAAAACGAGACAGTTTTTATTCCGAATGGCCGAGGCAGTGGCAGCATAACCGAGTCACCCGTTTTGCCAGAGAGAGAAAGAGTGAGAGAAAGAGCTTCAGTTCGGCCGAACGCGCGTTTCAACTTCCACGTTTTTACGGATTCATGACCTCCGCGAATGTTTCTGCCGTTTTATCATGGTTGCACGGTGAAACGTGCCGGAGGAATCTGAATTCCAGAGGACCGGGATCCGCGCCGAGATCGCGTCATTTTTTTTCCCCCGCTCCCACGGCCAAACGCTCAGCCAAACGCGAGCCTGTCTCGGAGCTGCTGCTTCGAAATTCTCTGTTTGCACCGGCGAGAAAAGGAAAACTAGATTTCCTCCCCGCATTGTTAAGCTCCGCGAGGACGTTTTGTTCTAAACGAAACAGGATAAGCTCTTCTAACCTCTGAGACTTGGAGAACGGGAACGAAAACGCTCGAGAACGTTTAGCTCGTCGCTGGGAAGATGATTTTCTAATTAACTTGAAAAGTCATGTTGCTACGACGAGCGCGCCAACATGCGTAGAGAAATTTTCAGATTGAATTTTCGTGTTGGGCACTAATTGGCGTTTCGAAAGTACAATTCAGATAGTATCGTCGAATGATTACCACAGATTACAGAAATTCATTCGACGGTACGTACAATTTGTCAACTGTCGTCGAATGAATCAAACTCATTAATCAAAATCCATCTACATTCACTAGCTCGAGACAAATCTCCGACTATTAATCGTTGCAAGACCACGAGAAAGACCACGCGCAATCCTCCGGATCAGAACTAATAACGAGAGAAACGTAGGAAACGAGAACTCCGAATAAGAAACATGAGTCACGCGTCCCGTGTTCCCCATTTTCGCGAGCAAATTTCACGATCTCGTAAGAGAACGACGCGCACTTGACTTCGGTTTTCTTCGGGCGGAGTAGAACGCGAGTCGCGTCGCAACAAAAGAAATTGCACGGCGTCCTTTGTGCCGAGTTTTTCGTCGTCAGAGACGCGGCCGATGATCGCGAAACGGGGTCGTGACAAACCGAGGAGAACGCTGCTAAGAGAGTGAGCGCTGCTGTCCCTTGCTCGTGGCAAGTAAAAAAAAACACGGCCTTTAGGAGCGGCGTCGCGCGGCTTTTATGGGATTACAAGCGCGGCATCGTACGCGCCACCGCCCTCCCCGCGACGCAACGACAACTCCTGCTCGGCGAAGTAATGTTCCAAGGCACACGGGAATTCGCGATGTTATTACCAGTACCGGAAATGGAGGTAACGTGTCCGCGCTAATAGGCGTCCGCTGACATGAACGATCACCCGGCGGCTCGGGCTGTCTTCCATCAGACGTTCCAAGTACACGGCGAGTTTTGATCCGGCTCGTTCCGGCGCATCGATCATCGTTTTCCCGCAGCTTGCCGGCGAACGCGCGTTGATAAGAGCGGAAATTCGTTCGATGTACCGAACAAGAACTCGCAACACGGGCGTCGAAGGATGGAGAAATCTTTACATAGGTTGTGAAAGTTGCATATCGAAACAAGTATGGGAGAAAGAGAGAAAACGTCGGAACGTTTCTTGGATCCTTTTGTGAGGCAATGGCATCAATAGATTGATAAGTTACAATTCGAGTTATAAAAAAAAGGAAAGCTTGGCAAAGGGATACTTTGAGTGTTAACAATTTATTAAATATTGTATTCGTTATACCAGATTAGCGACAATCGTGTATTTCGTATTTATCCGTCGAATAAATAAATTTTTGGGGAGGATGTTTAATCCGAAAAATAATAGAAGAATTTGTTGAAAAATATTACTCGAATTTCAAAAGTATTGTACTTTCGTACTTTGTTCCTGGTAGAACTTTGTGCAACTATAGAACAAAAGATTGGAGAAATTAGAGATAAAAACAAGATAGAGAAAAGAAATTTTGGATTTTTATGTCAAATTATAATCAACGAGATGTTTGTACTTTGAGTTGTGTAAAAAGCCTTGATTTATGATATGAATATGAGTTTGAAAGAGAAGTAGGATTTAGAGAACTGCTCTATAGGATAGAGGATTGCAATGTATGTTATAGTTATTCGATCGATAATGGTTTTCATGGTGTTTGCTATGGATATCAAACGTGGCCGCAAAGTCGGCGCCATTTTGATCGTACTACTGCTGCTTATGACGCGAACTTAGAGCACTTGCAGGGTTAAATCTACTCGATATAATGCAAACTTTGATCCCTTGCATCCTATATGTAGCTACTGTTAAACTGCCAAATTGTTGGGCTTAATATCAAAATCATCAAATCGCTAATCCGAGTGAACGACTTTTACTACTAAAATAACAATTTGATAAATCTAAAAGGACGAAAGACGAAATTGTTCTGCAAGTTAAATTTCATCAATAATACATGTGATAATTACCATAGCATAGAAACCGACATTTTCGTAAGTTTAATGGAAGTTTGCAAACAAAAGTTTCGATGATGTTAAAGATCCTTCCTCTTCAGAGTTCTCTCACGTGTTTAAAATTCATATTCACAAAATGATGAAAAATCGTAAAGTAAGATCACGTCATAATCTGAAGTATCGGTAGTTCTTGATTGAAATTAACTGCGATGCAAAACAGGCTCCACGAAAACAGCATGCATCTGCTAGAATAGTGAACAGTAACACGAAAAATTTGGTGAAATTTTCTTGTTTCGTACCTTATCGAGTATTACGTTAGTAAAATGTTCACATTAAAACATGTGTTCAGTTTCACTCATCACTTTCCACCAAGGATACTTGCAGCATTGCATTCGGTAAATTGTCATTTTATCAAACGGCAAAACGCGCGATCGTTTCCATTCGAAGGGCCGCGATTTCCAATTAGAAGCGGAAGGAACAGTCATCGTTATCTCATAGTCGAACTACGAAGCGAAGAAAATTACGCAACACCGACCGCTAGGCAAACCGCGAAATAAGTGGTTCCCTAGCGGTTTTTATGCAGCTGCAACTGCGAATGGTTTCCCGCGCTTTTTGTGTTTTGACCGCACGAACCTCGGCGGGGGAACATGGGTAGGCCATTTAACGTGCTGAGTGGTTACGGGGGTTAGCATCGTGTCGAAAACTCGTAGCGTGCAGATCGTAAAAAAGAGATCCCGGACTCGGGACGCTTGCCTCTATATTTTGCTCCGGAAATTGTGCTTCTTGCGTCACGACGAATATTCAGTTGGCCGGCTCAGCGAGAGAAAAGAAACAAGGGGATGGAAAGTTTGTTTGTTTCGCCGATTTTTCAGCTCGGTCGAGGAAGCTTGGAGAATCGAACGGGGATCAGGTCAAGATCCAGGAGAAATAGAGATAGAATTTCCACTCTTAAACGCTGCGAACGTGTAATTCAAGCGGGATTTAAAGTCAAGTGGCGGATGGTAACTCAGAACTCATTAGACAGCACTTTAACGTGTAAACTTGTCAGATACCGCATATCGAAATTTAAGTTCCACGGCATCTTAAACTCGAAACTTATCGGCGAATTTACAACTTATCAATTTGCACGAGTTCGTGCACGACCGAATTGTTCCGAATTTTCAATTAGCGGTCACCGGAGAGCGAAATCTTAACACGTTAAGTGGAACGTTGGTCATTGATGAACTTTCCGACTAGGTAATAAATCATGTACACACGCTTCGCAAGAAATTCAGAAATTTCATGGTTCAGGAAAGTTTACTTCGTCACGGTATTATATAAACATAGTTAGACTTCAGAGAATTCTCGCAACGTTTTCTCAGAATTTCCGTTGAATCAGAAATTTGACTAAAAAATGATCAAAGAAATTGGAAGGTTCCTTCGCAATTAGCGACAAAGAAAAAAATATATTAACAGTGAAAAACCTAAATTTTGCGTAAGAAATTTCTCTAAATTTACCAAATGAAAAACCTAAGAAAAAAAACACAAAATTTATATCGTTCCATCGCAACAATCAAATGCTTTAATCTCACAGCAAAGTGGCGAGATAATTCGCAGTTTATTACACAGAGGAGTTGTAGGAATTGCTTTTAAGAGTTTCTTTCAAGATCGCTGTTGCTTTAGCGCAATCATTCCAGAACAATATTCTCAGGTACATGGCGCACCTGTCGTTCGGCTGTTGGTACCGACCATGATCCACAGTGCAGCAGATGCGACAGAATGAGCGTCAGATCCGCGGCCTACGCAACTGGCATGCATAATTCCACGATTGTTATTGCAGGAAATCGCTGTATTCAGAATGTGTCTCGCACGGAAACTCGCGTGTCCCGGCTGCGCGGCTCGCCGGAAGATTGCTATTTATGTGATACGTTAACAGTGGCCGAGCAATCTATAACCAGAGTAAATCGATCAACCAGAAATTATTTCACCGAGACGAAGAAACTTTACTTAACACGCTGATCGATTAGCAGAAAATGACGGATTATCGAGATATAACGGTGACCGAGGTACGAAAGATTGAGAATAAACGATCAAGAGAATTGAGTTCTCGAAAAAGTGTACTGTAACGAAGAAAATATTTCTTATCCGTATTTTTACACGTTGATATTATTGCATAATCGAACTATGTTGAAACTATTTGTATTTGTTTAAAGATATTGCGAAAATTGAATACTTTCGACTTCAAAAAATTTGTTCTAAACGAGTATATAACAATCAGAGTCAAACGCGCGATACGTTTCCTCGAGGGTTTAATGAATAAATTCACCCGAACTCTTCACCCGAAGCTCGTTGGCCATTCGTCAGAAAAGTAGATCTAGTTTCTAAACCACAACTGTCAGTAACACGTTCTCCTATATTTTCACGCCTCCCCAACTCGTATAAAAAGACCTACGTGATTGCAGCATCAATTAAATATAATATTTCCGTCAGCGAGTCATCGAGTTGCGAGAATTGTTTGAGAGACGCTCGAGTTGTTAAAATTAATCGTTCGTCGTTATCCAATAAATTTTTACTCGTTACCTACTACATGTTACATGTAACTTTCCACAAGATTAATAAATTTACACATGGGAGGCATAACAGAATATCACTAGAATACGAGTGGAAATAAAGGAAGTGAAGTAAGAGCATCACGATAACTGAATCGCGTGTTTCCGGCATATGAAAGCCGGACGCCACACAGACGGGAGCTCATTAGGAATCATCGACGTCACCGCGGGTGACTATTTAAATGATCCTCTTGATAGGATGTTTCCTTGCAAAATTATTATCAACGGATCGAGCGGAGCGGAAAACGTGCGTTAAGATACCGCGGCTGCATACTCTCCCTCTCTCTTTCTCTCTCACTGTGTTTCTCCCTTTTCCGACCCCTTTCGATTCTGACAATCCAGCCTGCATTAGCTAATTAGCGTTTAATTAGTAGAGGCTGCAACGCGACGCGCCGGATAAAAAGCGTTAGCCCGCTTCGCTATAATTATCCGGTTTCTGATTCACCTTTATTTCCTCCTCTGACGAATACTTTCTCTCTCTCTTTCTCTCTTCTTCTTCTTCTTTCTCTGATCCGCGCTACAAACTTTCATCCCCTCCCCACCCTTTCGACTACATTTTTCGAAACTTTCGAACTTCTGGTGGAAAGTATCGCTAACGTCGAGGCCCGGACAGAGTTGGGAATTCCATTCTCGACGAAGCTCAAGAATTATCGAGAGGAACACGATAACGAGGGGCGGAGGGTTCGTTGTTGCAATCGCATTTTAACGCCAAGTAAATAACGCGAAGGACGAGCGTACGGTTCACCGAGGGGCGAGGGTGTGTGCAATTTTCTGGGAACGTCAACGACGAGACGAACAGATCAGGAGTGACGTTATCATTAAGGTAACAAGAAGATTATTAAATCGCAGTTGAGCGTTGCGCGGCAGTCATTCAGGCTCGTTGTAATTAAAAGACGGAATACCAAGACACCGGTAATGGCATTTCTCTCTCTCTCTCTTTCTCTCTTAATATTTTCCAGTCCGGTGGACGATGTCGAATACAGATAAGAACGACGAGAAGATCGAGGGGGGAGGGGAAAAATACCGTGAAAGAGAGGTAGAGATGGCACTCTTATTATCGGGCTTAGTTCATTATCGTCCGGAATGCTGTATCGATCGCGATAATTGACGATATACAGGCTATTTCAAAGAACTTTCTAAAGAAATTCTGCCTTTCTCTCTCTCTCTCTCTCTCTCTCTCTCTGTGTTCGGATATTCTACCTTCAGAACGCTCTCTTTCAATCTCTTCTTTAAAACTCGTCGAGCAATTTTTAATTACGATCGCCGAACGATAAGGAAACAAATTCAAAGGGAACCATCGACGATTCTCTCAACGATTCTTTCTGCGTTCTGTCGTTTCAGGAGGACCGGTCGCGAGCGGAGGCGACGACAACGACGCGATGACGCGATCTCGGGGGCGACGAACACCATCCAACGTCCTCCGGCTGATGTTGCAGCTTCTGCTGGTGCAGAGTTTCGCATCGACGGGCATCACCGGATCGCGAGCGGAGGCGACGACAACGACGCGATGACGCGATCTCGGGGGCGACGAACACCATCCAACGTCCTCCGGCTGATGTTGCAGCTTCTGCTGGTGCAGAGTTTCGCATCGACGGGCATCACCGGCCAGATAGCCGAGTGCCCGCCCCCGGAAACCATTCCCGGCTGTCCTTGTTACAATTTCGAGGATGGCCTTTTCCTCGAATGCGCAGGAGCCACCGAGGACACCCTGAGGAGCACTCTGCTAAGCGTTCACAGATAGCCGAGTGCCCGCCCCCGGAAACCATTCCCGGCTGTCCTTGTTACAATTTCGAGGATGGCCTTTTCCTCGAATGCGCAGGAGCCACCGAGGACACCCTGAGGAGCACTCTGCTAAGCGTTCTGAGCGCGTCCGGTGAGTACACGAGCACACCGAAGAGAAACGCTCAGAACGTAACGTAACGCAACGCGAACATCACCAGCCGTGTGAGAGAATATGTGAAACGCGCGAGAGAGAGAGTTCCGGTCGTAAAAACTTTCCCCTGATATAACCCGCCTCGCAGTCCAATTTTCATTCGTTAACGAAATGGGTTACATCGGAACATGTCGCCAACACGTTCCGAGAGATTGTTATTATAATCAGGATAACAATGTAGCCCATTTGTCGGGTTACGGGAGGTAGGAAGAAGGGGAGGGGCGCGCATGCGAGAGGGGGGAACGCGAGTCCTGTATAGCGGATCAATTAGGGTTTAATGGGCCACTACGCCGCGGCGACAGCGCTGTTCTAAACGTTTCAAGTTCTTGACGAGGTCACGTACCGGTTGATTCAATAACGGTGGTGCCATCGGAGGCAATAAACGGTCTCTTTCTTCAAAGCGTAACCGTTCCGATGTTGTCGTACGCTGCATGTCGACACGTCGAGCGTACGAGCAAATTGTGCATATGTTTCCCCCGACGGATACAAAATTCGTAGTCGATCAAATGGGTCGTTGAACGAGCGAATAATTCCGTTTTGTTTCCGCAACACCGCCGGCAACCCGTCGTGTTTTACAAACTATTATTATTGTTTCGCAGACTATTATTAAACGGCTAGAATTGAAACCGCTGACCAAACCGGTCGCAACCGGTTGTAGTAATGGAAAATGTACATACATTTGGGGGAACAAAAGCGTCATGGTGTTCCTTACGCCATGGTGTTGAAATTAAAACCATTAAAATACTTCGAGATTTAAAGAACTTGAATCTAATCCTTC
>NIPQ01091916.1:0-17951 GCA_002806875.1 Lepidotrigona ventralis hoosana
TTAGTATTTGTAGTTGTATTGTTTTTTCTTGTTCATCGTCGTTTGTCATCGTGCAATTTTGGGCAAATCGCGAATCTTCTTGTTAGTGTTGCGAGAAATTGATTACGGGTTGAATTAGAGTTGCGAAGAAATGATAATCGTGTTTGCTTTTCAGAGTTATGAATTATGATATCGCGATTGTCTTTAACAATTTTGATTGTGAATTTTTATAGTTAGTCTGAATGATATGCATAGTAAAATTTATCTTGCTTTGTCCTGTCTCAAATTAGAATACAGAGTCATTGTTTTTAATTAATTTTAGTGTATTAGAAGTTTGAAGTAGCTTTTTATTCATTCAGTAACTTCTGTATTGATGATAATAATTTTGATTGAATTTGGTTTGAAATTTAGTGTTGCGACCTTATTTCATCGCGTTTTCCAATTAATTTTCCTTTTATGTTAGTGTTGCGATAATAAATGATCGCGTTTCTTGAAGTAGTGTTGCGTTTACAAAATGCCTAAATTCTTCCACTGAATTCGTGGAAGTCTTTTCCTGCTCCTGGATCACCTCATGCAGCTATAACAGCTGTATAGAGGTAGACATTCATCAGTAACCGCCAGCAGAGTTGTGCTGGACGCGTCGCAATTAGTGTTGCGTATTTTTAAACATGAGACCTTGATTAATATCGTTGCGTATTTATTCTCGGAAGTTTGAAACATATCAAAGCACTCTTCGCTTTTGATTTTGAAAATTTCCTATTACACAATTAGTGCTAGTGAATTAGTGTTGCGAAACACGGTTTGTACAGTAGCCTTTCTGGTTATTGTATTGCTGAGCGAGACATGTTTGTTTTTTAACAGCCCTTCTGGCTATTGTATCGCAGTTTCCTTTTCAGTAGTCTAGCCCTTCTGGCTATTCATTTGATTTCTTTTCTTCAAATGTTGGGACTGTTTTAGTGGTCTGGAATTTTTGTGGAGTTTTTTTTAAACTACTAATCCAGCAAATAAGTTTGTTACAGATTTATCAACTTCCAGATGGATGGATAAAAGATGGCATAACATGGACTGATGGATCCTGGCTAATGACAATTAAATATATGCTATTAAATTTATTTCACAAATATTTTTGACATTAACAAAAGTAGAATGTACTAAATATAGAAAATTCTATGAAACATTCAAAACAAAATGCTCGTTATAAGATGATTGAAATAAATTTCTGCTTAAATTCTATTTCTCCAATTCTATTTTAGAAAAATATGAATTTATAGAAGACATTCGCATTCTGGTAAATCATTACAATTACATTGATTTGTTTGATCGATGTTCGAGCATTTAAATGCAAGTCTAACGTCACCCTCAACGATACAGTGGGGTTCCGTGGAACCGCTGAGTCGGATTACCAAGGACGCTAGACTACAAGAATCTCACCTCGCTCTTTCGAACGAGGCAGTTCTCCGATTCACTGACTGCGAATCTTAGAAACTTGACTCTAGTGCAACGAACAAAGTAACAATAGCAACAACGAACGAAAGAAGAGAGAAGATGAGGAATCACTAATTTTGTCCCAAGTTCAATAAACGTGTCTTTGTACAGAATGCGTTCACAATGAATTTACAGAGATCAACTAAAACTAAACGCACGCAACTTAAAACTAAGACGCATACCACCGCAATGTCAATATGAGAAGATGTGACACGAAAATGGTAAGGGCGTCAGGTGACCGCACAAAATCTGGGATACGAAAAAGTATTGGATGTCGAGTCTATGCAAGTTAGTCAATTTAATTAGGTTTAAGTGTAGAGTGTGTTAAAGAACCACTGATTTTTTACTATGTCGGTATTTCAGGGCATGGGACACGAAATCTCATAAGATGAAATATTTACTTACATACCTCGTTTGTGATATTTTTCGTTAATTTATCCAACAAATTTCCATGTTGTAACTTGGTACGACTCGAAAAAACGCTGACTTTAACTCGCTTCTAACGAAAATTAATAAAAATACAAATATAAACAAATCTTAGTAACGAAGTTTTCTGTTCTATTTTTGTACAAAATTGGAGCACAGAATTTTATAGTACATTAAAAAATTAGAAAGCACGAGATTTCCCAATCTCTCAAAAAACGATATTTCTATTTAAATGAAATGAGAGTACCAGTTACAACACTTTAGAAATTTTTACGTTTGTCATTGAATAAAATTAGTATAACTTAAATATTAACTTTATCTGTAATTCATAATGAAAGAAAATGAAATGCTAATAAAAATGATTCAACAGAGAATATATTACCACGTATACATAATATTTATTTGTTATAATTTTAATTATATTTTATTTTGTATAATAATGCACATATACAAGTAAATATTATATATACGTGTCAATACATATTTCTGTTGAATTATTTTTAAAATCTATATTTTTATTTCTGACAAATTTACAAATAAATGTGTATTTTATCAAACAATATTATCTCCATTGACTTTTGAATTTACTTCTTCTGACTTACTTGCAGTTACGCATTATATCAATTCGGGAAAAATGTATTATATCGGTTAAGTTGTTGTTGGTAAATTCTGGTGTCGGTAAATTTTGACGTCAGTGAAATCGTATCGATGAAACCTGCGATTTTAATGGAACCCTCTAGCAACAGTTACAAATATTATTTTACTTTCCGTTCGTGTTATTATAAAATTAGTTTTTAAATCTGGAAACAATATTTTACTTTTTATCTACGAAAAACAAATGTATACCGAGCATATTATTGATGAAAAAAGAAAAAATTACTAGTAAGCATTTGATCTTTTCTCCAGCTGTTTGGTTAATACAAAACGTTCTTATTTTATTTTTATTACAATAGCTGTATATCAGAGTGACAGGTTATTTACATGTGATTTATCCGCACATAAAGATAGCTGTCTTCGCTTTTTCCGTCGAGAAAGATATTTATATCTTATGAATCATAATTTCATTATCTTCTTGAATATGTGTTGAAATATTATAAAAACATCGTAAATTAAACTGTGAAGATTTTACATACTGAAACGAATAGATTACCAACGCGTTTTAAATATACAGACTATTGATATTGATTCAATATTGATGATATGAAAATGAAATCATATTGACACATAAAAAACTGCGACATCTTCATACACAGAGATTCTAATTCTGATTAATCGTGGCCTGAATCTGAATGCAAAATCCGTGAAATTAAATAAGCAGCTTATTTTATTTCAAATAATGTCTCGAATGTTTAATCTTCACCAACCAAGTCCCACGCTTCTTCGCTTTTCAATTAAAATTCTAGAAATATTCAAACTTGAACGAATTGTTATTTGAAATATGTTTTTTTTTTTAATCAAACACGTTTCACGATCCTTTATTTCAAAATAAAATCTTTTATTCATTTAAGAATAAAATTCAGTATTCTTAGTCGTAATGCAATGTAAATAAAACTGCTTCATTACATTTCGTGTCAGTATTAAATAATTTCTGTGCTCGTGAAGCAGGTACCGTTTTTACTAACCGAGTAAGAAACAAGCTAAAGTGTGACGGCGGCACATGCGCGCAGGAGAAAAGGACGGTATCGAGCCAGGCTAGTGGCTTGCCCGTCAACAGACGGTGTCGCACCGTCAGTTTCTTCCGCCGCGCCTGAAAGGCGTTCAGTGTCGAGCCGAAGAAACGCGCGCTTCCTCTGTAACGTTCGTTTTTTTTTTTTATTTTTTCGTAAATAGAGAGGCCGAGTGCGTGGGCACTCGAGTGTGCAGGCCGGTGCAAGAGGAACGTTGATAGAATGTAATCGAATCACCGCGGGACTGTTCTCCGTCAGTTAGCCGGTAATTTCACACACGGTAAGGCCAAGGCACCTTACAGAAATTTCGTCCACGACATAGTATTACGCCCATGTGTGCTTGTGAATGCGCGCGCGACCTTATATGTGTGTGTGCGCTCGCCCGACATCGTACACAACCGTTCATGGTTACTGCACGTCACAGGCACATTGCGTTTCATCCGGAACCTTGGATGCCTGCTAGTCGTATGAATTATCGGCCGATGTTTTGTAAATTTACGTAGATTAGAACGTCAGAGTGTCGTAGACGTAATTAACAGCTCACAGATCCACACACGTCGCGTGAAATGAATTATCTCCGATGTTTTTGGAGCCAACGAACGTATTGAATTCGTATACGAAAGCTGTACGCGATTCGATCAACTTGTTTCGTTCGTTTCGCTTGCAACGTAATTGAAACGTTACCGTAATAAACGAGGTTTCTTTCAACTGGTAACAACTAACACCGAGCATCGTCTATGAGACACGCGCACCGTTCACCAACCGCCGGTCGTCGCGATCCATACATATAGCAATGCATTTCTCTATATCATTCCTTTCTCCTTCTTTCCTTTGTTTCTAATTCTTTTGTTTCTCTTATTTCTTATTGCTCTCTGTATCTAATCGTTCCTCTTGCTTCTCCTCTCTTCACCTCCGCTCTTACTTTTGCTTCTCTTTTCCATGTATTTACTTGTCGCTCATACGTCATGCTGACCCGCAAGCATTGTATTTCGTGTGCTTCTCATACAGTTGTGATTTGTTTTGTGAACGCACATTCTTAGGAAGTATACACATTCGTCATCGGGCAAATGTATCGCGACAAGTGGCAAGCGTAACGGGATTGGAACGAGTTTGGAAGCTGCGCGGTGCAATCAACGTGCGATAAGACGCTGAGTAAGAGAGAGGAAAGGGAAAACGACGGGGATTCACACGACCTGATTGTAAGTCTCCAGAGGGATTTTCGAGGTCAAGGGAATCAGAAGCATGGTCGGATAATGGANGAGGTCAAGGGAATCAGAAGCATGGTCGGATAATGGATAGGCAAACGTACAACCTTCCGTGGAAGGTGAGTTTGGCGGAAATATCGGCTCTATTGCGTCTGATATCGCGTCTGATTCAGTCCTTTCGGTCACCTTAACATCCTCGATATTAGCTTGTCATTCACTATCAATCGCTTTGTCTATCTTTTCCTCTCCTTCCTGCTTCTTTTTCCCTGACTTCTGACCTTCTCGTCGGAGGGGACTCGGCTTTACACGGGCACAGAAATAATAGCCGCCTCGGATATTACGCTTGTTAAACGCGAGGAAATGCAATTGCCATTCTTTGCAGATACCTTCGCCAGCGTTACTGATACCTCAGTTTTGTGCTCTTTTCACAGATGATGATGGCAATGTTTATCGAGACCTTTTTATCCTACTGTTTGTATATGTTTGATTCATAAATATTCGTGTGATATCGACCGTATCTTTTAACATTTTCAACGAAGCCGAACGCGTTGCATCATTGGAGTAGTCGACTGTAAGTCTAAATAATGAGTCGCGAATAACTTGCACAATAACAATATAATACAACAGAGAGAAAAATATAATTTCACGAGATATTTGAATAATTTGCTAATCGAATCATACGAGTGTACGTTCCGCACCGAAGGAACCAATCTTCTACTTTAATGAGCGCGCGAGCAATCAGCGTTTACAAATGGATAACCTGTGAAATAGTTGGAATTGAAGGCCGGAAGAATCGCGAGATCTCTTCCATTACTCTTGCTCAATACGGGTCATGACCCTCATTTATTTCTATTCTTCTTAAGAAGCCCGACAAGCGTATTAAGCGATTGAGCGGTCAATGTCGCGCCAGTTCAACTCGTCCTTCAAAGCCTACACCGGAAGTTATGTAATTACTGATCCACAGGCCGCAATTGAACTACGGCCACTTGTCGATTAATCTAGCGCGTAAAGAAATTTTCGCTAGCCGTTCCCTGTGTAGTCGCCGCTGCTCCAAATTCAAGTAACGCCGGTATTCATCGGCTGTGCAAATATTTTTCCACGACGTTCCATTTATGTGTATCAAAGTGCAAATGTTTACTCGGTATTTACGAGCGTGTGTACGTAACGTGTAATGGCTAGTTCAAAGGTAATGCCGTATTTTAAAAGCCTTTCGTAAAAAAACCAAGGGATCAAGCCAAGGGAAATTTCAAACTGTGTCAGAATACACATGAATACGTACGTAGAACGTGTGTGCGTTCACTCGAATTTTCAGGACGCTTCTGTCGTGCAATCATTTCATTCATCCCGTGTAAACTCGGAGCGAAGGTGTTACGTGATATTGCATAAGCGCATAATACACATAACTTGGATCTTTCATGATCCAACGAAATTGCTCGTACAATGCATGTTTGATTATACTTGTTCGTACGCTTCGTAGAATTAACATTCGCAGATTATAAAGTGTCACCATAGTATTTATGTCACTCCATCGAATAAAAATCCAGATTTCGTTCATCTTAGATTATTTCAGCCTCTTTATTCGCTTGTTTGATCTTTGAACTTTTATTATAAATTTATCCTCACTTTTATTGTTGTTTGAAGTATGCGAAATTATCGAAATTCTTGAATAATCGGACACATGACAATGAAGACATTGCGGTAGAGATGCTGTACCGATCAACCGTTTAGCAAATACTATTAACAAAGACACGCGATATTACATTCTGATGCTCTTCCGTTTTTACGACCAAAATACTTGATTACCACTTACCATTAAATAAACCGGGGAACATGGTACGCTTATGATATGACGTTACATCTGCCGCTTCCTTAGAATTCGTTTACTGTTAGGCGCCAGAAACATTTTCATCGTGCCAAGGAGAAGAAGCCCCGGCATGAGCCGCACTCCTGCATTATTTTCGTAACGCTCCTCTGTTTACGCACCACCGCTGTATATATGTACTACAACCGGTTTATATAGAGGTTATACTGTATAGTTGTGAGCCTGATGCGAAGGAAATAAGGCGAACGATTTCGTTATATCGACTCGTGCAATTTCTTCGAAATTAATTAAACTCTATACGAATTAGCAATTTCTAAAATATGATTAGTAACGTGATGGAAAATATACGTACGTAATATATAATATGCTACTTTCTTTGCTCTGGCGCTGACGAAATCAAGCGTCAGCGGTGGTCCTTCTTCGTAAATTCATTTCCAAATATATATATTGTTTTTATTCCAACTAAAGTCAGAACGTTCCGAGAAAAGTCTGAGACACGGATGATCCAAAAATATCTACGCGATCTTTCGTTGCGCTTCTTTTCAACTTTATTTTCTCTTTTCATCTTTTAGTTTTGTTCGCTTTTGTGTTTCGCTGGCTTTATTGTGCTCGTGTTCGGTTCCGTTATATGCTCGCGGTTATTGTTACTTTTTCTTGGAAACATAAAGAATATCTAAATTATTATTTTCTAACAGAATACAAAAAGCTACAAAACATGTAAGGAATATCTAAGTTACTATTTTTAAACGAATACAAAAAGTTGGGAGACTTCTAAAGAATATCTAAATTTTTAAACGAATGCAAAAGAGTAAGAAGAATAATGTGCAAACGAATCGCTGAGATGTTTTTGTACTCATAGTATTCGAGCGTAATTGTCAGACGTAATTAGCTGATTAGTATAAAACTTCCTTTTGCGTCAATTAAGATAATTCTCGATAAGACAGAGTGGGATATCCGTAGACGATAGAAACATTGATACTCGATCTTTCCCATTCGCGAATGATAAATTCAGTTACCGAATGATGGCCAGACTTGCACGAGTGATAAGTGTTCTGTTTTATTAGTTTATTAGTATCAAATTTTCGACATCGGTATCGAACTTTCATGCGACAGCAACAATAGTAAAATTACATTATTAAACATTAAACTACGTCATGGAAAATAAGTCAAATACACTAACTGCAACTCGTGTTCTCACGAACAAATCTGAGAATTTCGTATAGAATATTACGTATTGTATTCAATTTAAGTTGAGAAGGATATATGTTTAAATATGAATGCATTCTTAATTTGTCGTGTGCTCCTCATTCAGTATTAAAACTTCTAGATTTTGGGTAATTTCGAACACTCAGGGGGTCAATTTAATTCTCGTCGGTAAATATTTTCTTTCGATTTGATACGCGTATTAAAGGTCGAATTGAATGTACCCTTTTCTGTTGACCGGAACAGAATAGTTTGACAGCAACATACTACCCACCACAGTTTGAATATAAAGTTCGGTGAGATCAATTTGTATACCAATTGCTATATATAGAATTCAAGACCTTGACTCCTACCTTAAAGTGTACGAAACTGCATTTGCAACTTCATTCGATTTTCCTTATTGTAGGTGCAGCAGAGAACTATGATGTGCAAACCAGCCAGGAAGAAACGTTCTTAATGTCGTAAGTCATCTAGTCTGCTTTATTTCGTTTGTTCTTTACTCATCCATAAAACATGAAAGTTTGCGCATCGTTCGGTTGTTGGCAAATATAAATTCCAATTAGCTAGAAGATAAAAGAGTTATTGCTGAACTCGTAAAAGCGAACTCGTAGCGACTAGTTTCAGGATACGTTTCCTGATAGGAGAGGCCATGGTATAGTCTAGCATCGTTCTATTTTCACCTAGCCGTTTCTGTCTATGGTTCGTCCTACTTTGTAGCCAGTGAATAAAGGTCAATCAGTGCAACGATGCCAGCAAATCCTTTGCGCTTCGATACAGTATCGACCGGTCGAAAAAAAACAGAAAACCCCACGGCGATGTTCCATGATCGCGAAAGTATCCATTTCAAATGGCTCTTGCTAAACGATGCTAAACATCATCTATCTTCACTGTCGGTTCGAGCAGATCACTGCAGCTCAGTGCGACTGCGTTCGATGACGAGAGGAACAGAGAAAACATTTTCAAGACAAGACGCAAGATGTACTTGCTAAACGATGCTAAACATCATCTATCTTCACTGTCGGTTCGAGCAGATCACTGCAGCTCAGTGCGACTGCGTTCGATGACGAGAGGAACAGAGAAAACATTTTCAAGACAAGACGCAAGATGTTTTACTACATAATATATACGAAAAAAAAATAGATTAAGAAATTCGGTTAACTGATTCACCAGAGAGGGTAGTCGGCAATCGAGATTGAGAAAATATTGTCAAAATCTCCGTGACTGACGGTTCGAAGGCCAATAATAACTTGACGATTTTTTGTGGCGTCGTGCTGTCTGATTTATCCGTAAGAATGCCGATCTTAAGCGTCGATTCTTTCTCAAACGAGATGCCGCTTTCAGAAAGCGAGCCCAACGTCGGATATTTTACGTCGAACGAAGCTTTCCGTTTAACGAGATCAACGATTAATTAGATTTTGATGCAGGTAAAAGAGGTTAAAGCCTTGCTCACATATTGCTCTCATTTTCCCGGAGGTTAACACTCAATTGAGGTTGGGAGAATACTATTAAGGGATACACTACGTATACACGAATNCGTCGATTCTTTCTCAAACGAGATGCCGCTTTCAGAAAGCGAGCCCAACGTCGGATATTTTACGTCGAACGAAGCTTTCCGTTTAACGAGATCAACGATTAATTAGATTTTGATGCAGGTAAAAGAGGTTAAAGCCTTGCTCACATATTGCTCTCATTTTCCCGGAGGTTAACACTCAATTGAGGTTGGGAGAATACTATTAAGGGATACACTACGTATACACGAATTAGTCGAACCAGCACGGCGGATCGATTGGCGCTCAATGTATAATGTCGTACGTTAAATAAATGAACAACATCAAAAAGTAATCGCACAGAGATTGTTTCGTATTCTACGTGACGCGGTCGACTTTCGTAATCTTAGGAAACCACGTTGGAATCGTCAATGAGGTGGCGTGATAGGAATGATGCGGTCGACCCGTGCTTTGCTAAAATTTCCTTAGTAAATAATTTCGACAAATTTCCGATTTCTAAATGGCTAAACGAACTGGTGGATGATCGAAATATAATAACATACTCGGGAGAATATATTTTCTTTTTTTAAAATGAATAATATCGTTGAGTTACAGGTGATTTATGTTAAATTACTAAAATTTAAGTTATTTTAAGTTATCCTTTCTAAGATTCTAGTGATATAAAATAAATAAAATTAAATCAAATAAAAAATTATAAAATTGGGCAACTAAACAGTGACTGAATTGTTATGTTTAAAATGATATTAGTTAAGGATTAAAATTGGCAAACAAATGACATCTGTGATAAAGGTAGAACATGTAAGGGACGCGATTTTTAGAATTTTTCAACAGAACTTTTTAAACTACAAATAGGAATTGGATGAAACCTGAGGTGTATACTGCTTGACACGGACAAATTGGTGCAAAAAGAAAGATGACGAAAAGGTTCGAGTTCAATTGGCAGATCGAGGTACCGCTACCACTTCGTCAGGGATGCGTGTTCGATCGGTGGACAGAGGAAAAGGACAACACGGATCTCGAACTAAATTGCTTGTTTAAGGTCGATGAATACGGATTTTTTATCTACTGGCAAAGCGAAGGAAAGGTGAGCGCACCTTCGTTGTACATTCGACTCTCATTGTTCGTATGAAAAGAAAATTTCTGTTATTGTGTTCTGTGTTGTGTACACAGTACACAGTACTTAAACGAGAGTGTATTGTCTAATTATTCCACTGTTTTATACATAGGATGGAGATGTGATAGAGCTGTGTCAAGTGAGCGATATACGCGCTGGTGGATTACCAAGGGTGAGAAAATTGAGATAAAAAAGTATATTAGATCATGACGATGATGACAAGATAGTGAAAATGTCTGGCTTTCGTTTGAAATATTTGATTTCTTCTACGTGCAAACATATTTAATATCTTCTCTCCTTTCCTTAACAAAAAGGAACGACGATCGATGATATATATATATATATATATATATATATATATATATATATATATATATATATATATATATATATATATGTATATATACTTTCTTTGTGATATTTTAATTAAGCTCGCAAGTGAATGGACCATTTAAAAATCGTTCTCTAATTTTATTCAGGATCCAAAGCTTTACGACAAGCTTCTCACGAAGCACGGAGAACAATTGGAGGAGAAATGTTTAACCATCTGTTCTGGCGTAGATTATACCAACATTAATTACCAGCATGTCGTCTGTCCGGATCCAGCGACGGCTAAGGTAAATTTATTCGTTATATAATTCCGACTATTCATTATATAATTTGATTGTTCTTCTGAAGAACATTACTAAATGAAATGAATTAATTCGATAATATTGTTATCGCTCACATTGATATTCGTCGAATTAAGAAAAAAAGGGGGGAGGAGGCGTATTTGCATCGATCGCAGAAAATTTTTCAATTCATTGGCTAAGCAATTATTATCATGATCAATAAGCTGTATGTTTGCTATGTCTCATAACAGGTATGGCTGGATGGTATACGATCGATTACGCACAACGTGAAAGCCAACAACGTTTGCCCCCTTACGTGCTTGAAGAAACAGTGAGTTTACTAATGCAATTACGCACGCCTACGCTACCGGTTATAAACACGATGGCTGTGAAATAATTAGCCAGAAACACTTACCAGCGGCAGACCATTCATTCACAATATTGATTTTCACCGTGAAAATTTATGTTTCGCCCGATGAAACTTGTTCCATGTTTTTCATAGGAGAGTGTAAACGCGAGATATTTTTCTTACGTGAAAAGAGAACGTATCGCGATTTCGTGGTATATTTTTAAATATAAACGGGAAAGTAAAACACGGGACGTATTTTTATTTTGAATAAGCGAAACCCCACCCCCCTTTTTTTTGTCGTGTTCTAGTTGGATGCGACTTAGAATGTTGGTTGATCCAAATGGTAAAGTCCCAGTGAAAGTGGTCGCGAGAACTTTCGCATCTGGGAAAACGGAAAAACTTGTTTATCAGTGCCTCGCCGACTTAGGCCTATCTAGTGGAAAGGTACTTGGAAAAACGTATGCATCCTGTAGAAAATTCTGCAAGGCATTTGCTGAAATATCGATCATGTTTCACAGAATGACGTCATCGAGCCTGAAGACTTCACATTCGACGCGTTTTACGCGCTGTACCACAAAATCTGCCCGAGGAACGACATAGAGGAATTATTCCAGTCCATGTAAGTGCAGGAAGTATAATTTTCATACGTCATATTTCTGCTATTTGAGATTGATTCGTTAATAAACGGAGAAACGATATGGTTTATTTGCATTGAATATTCTTAGCACCCAGGGCAAAGCGGACACTATTAATTTGGAACAACTGGTCACGTTTCTAAACGAGAAGCAACGCGATCCAACTTTGAACGAGATATTGTATCCGCTGTACGACGAGAAGAGGGCATTAGAGATTATACACGATTACGAACAGAATGAAGTAGCGCGAAATCAAAGTAAGATCTTTACTTACCGCGTGTAATGTTATACCGCTTTTCGAATTTTCGTTGTTGTACCCGCTGGATTTTCATCGTCGATCGCCTACGTGTTTGAATTAGTTTGTACCTGCGAAATGGCATCCTTTCAGAAACAATCACGTCCTTTCAGAAACGATGACGAAAGATGGTTTTATAAGGTATCTGATGTCCGATGAAAACGCACCCGTTTTCTTGGACAGGCTGGACGTCTATATGGACATGGACCAACCGTTGGCTCATTACTACATTAACTCGAGTCATAACACGTATTTGAGTGGCCGGCAATTTGGTGGCCGAAGTAGCGTTGAGATGTACAGACAAGTGTTGCTAGCTGGTTGTAGGTAAGACTAATGAGAGTGAACTGAGGGTTGCTCCACGCGGCAGATCTGTTAGAACGCAGCTTCCCTTCCTTTTCAAGGTGCGTCGAATTGGATTGTTGGGATGGCAAAGGAGAGGACGAGGAACCGATAATTACACACGGTAAAGCTATGTGCACGGACATCCTCTTCAAGGACGTGATTTACGCAGTACGAGACACTGCGTTCGTCACGTCGGAATATCCGGTGATTCTTAGCTTTGAGAACCATTGCAGCAAGAAGCAGCAATACAAGTTGGCAAAGTATTGCGACGAAATTTTAGGAGACCTGCTTCTCAAGGAACCTATCAAAGAGTATCCCGTGAGTTTTGCTCGTCAGTCTCAATGTCCTACAGTATTTTCGTCTACGATTCGATGTTTCATCAGATTTCGCGGTAGGAAATCGAGTGCGTCAATCGAAATCTAAATTATCATCGATAAACGAAGAAAACTGAATACGTCAATCGAAATCTAAATGTCCATCGATAAACAAAGAAAAAAAAAACTAAATACGTCAATCAAAATCTAGATGTCCATCTGCTCTTACTCATTGTTATCGAATCTTATCTCCCCTGCTCGATACACCATCCGCGATTAAATTACGTTGTACGTGTTCGAGATGGAAGCTAGATATGCAAGATTAGACATCGAATCAATAAAAGATATTAACAAATACCGATGTTCGATTTGATAAAACAGCTTGAACCAGGAGTGTCCTTACCACCGCCTAACATGCTCAAGCGTAAAATTTTGATAAAAAACAAACGTTTGAAACCCGAGGTAGAGAAGCATGAATTGGAATTATTTCGGCAAGGTCAGTTTGTCATCGAAGACGAGGTGAAAGAGGATGCAAGCGCACCTCCGTCTGTCGCGGCAGTCGTTGAGCAACAATCGGTAAAGGTAACTTTAGCAACCTTGATAAATGTTATCGGCATGAGTTCTAACGTTCTTGAATCATCAATCTGATCGAAGTGAAATCTCGTGTAAATGAAATCGCTTATACTTTAGGAAGAAGTTTCGACGACTGAGTCAGTAGCATCGTCGACGACTGGCAATCAACAGCAGTCCAGTTCTAGCACAGGCTTGGGTGACACTTTGGAATTGGCGGTGGTTCAGCCGTACACCGGAAGCACAACAAACGTTCACCCATGGTTGTCCTCTATGGTCAACTATGCTCAACCTATAAAGTTCCCGGGCTTCGATATTGCCGAACGTAAGGCAAAGCTTTCCCACGGTTATGCGTTTAAAAGAGAGAAAAGATTGATGATCATGCCCTCTTGTACAGAAAAGAATATTCATCACAACATGTCTTCCTTCGCGGAAACCGCTGGCCTGAATTACTTAAAGACGCAAGCCATCGAGTTCGTCAATTATAACAAGCGTCAAATGAGTCGGATTTATCCGAAAGGCACTCGGGCGGATTCATCGAATTATATGCCACAGGTAATTTTTTCAACAAATAGATCGCTCCGTAGAAACACCAGATGGCCTTTCCACGTACCGTTCTGTACGATCGATCATTGAAAATAGGTCTTCTGGAACGCTGGCTGTCAAATGGTGTCGTTAAATTTCCAAACCGCGGACTTGCCAATGCAGCTGAATCAGGGAAAATTCGAGTACAACGGTTCCTCTGGTTACCTACTAAAGCCGGATTTCATGAGACGAGCCGATCGAAGTTTCGATCCTTTCGCAGAGAGCCCCGTGGACGGTGTAATAGCTACTCAATGCAGCGTCCAGGTATTTCGGAATCCTTTTCACTTGTTGTAACTTGCAAACGAGACGTGGTGATGATTTGCTCTTGGGTTTGCAGGTAATCGCGGGCCAATTTTTATCCGATAAGAAAGTCGGAACGTACGTGGAAGTAGAAATGTACGGTTTACCGACAGACACAATTCGTAAAGAATTTCGGACAAGAGTAGTTCCAGCGAACGGCCTGAATCCCGTGTATAACGAAGAACCTTTCCTCTTTCGAAAAGTCGTCCTACCCGATTTGGCAGCCTTGCGTTTCGCGGTTTACGACGAGTCAAACGGCAAATTACTAGGTCAGAGAATTGTCCCTTTAGATGGTCTACAGTCGGGATATCGGCACATATCTCTGCGAACTGAAGCGAACTTCCCCATGTCCTTACCTATGCTCTTTTGTAACATCGAGATCAAGATATACGTGCCAGATGGATACGAAGGTAAGCTTCGACTTTACTCTCGCTTTTGGTAGGTGCTTTCATTCGAACATAATTTACAGGACTTATGGATGCGCTTACGGCACCACGGGCCTATAAAAAATCTGAAAATACGTCGCAGAATAAAATGCGTGGGCTTGGGATAGAGGAAAGCGACAATAAAGGGCACTCTGATTCCATGCCTACGCATCATCGCGAAGCACCTAAACCGCGTGGTAAATACCTTGATATTATCTTCGACCGATCGACGTTGAGTGCATGTATTTGCGAACTTTATTGTTCTTTCAGAGGAAATGAAATTCAACCCCATAACGGCAGACGTGTTGCGACAAGAAAAGGGATATCAAAAGGTGCTCCGAAAGCAACAAAAGGAATTGGAATCGTTAAAGAAAAGGCACCAAAAAGAGAAACTCACCGTCCACAAACAACATTGCGCCGCGATAGACAAGATCATTAAAGGGAAAAAGTATGTAACTATTTCTNTTTTTTTTTTTTTTTTTTTTTTTTTTTTTTTTTTTTTTTTTTTTTTTTTTGTTTAATAGCAAAGCGGAACTTTCGAGAGATCCCGCCGTTCGCCGCGAGGTTTCCGAACAGACTGTTCAATGGTCTCGATTGGCCGATAGACAACGACGCGAGGAACGTGACCTGATACGTTCTCATCTGGAGGAACGACGGAATACCTTGCGAAAATTGTGCGTGGCTGCTCAACTAGCCCAACAGAAGCAATTAACCGCACGACACGAACGTGAGATCAAAGAAATGAACGCGAGACAAGCGAGACTCTCGGTAGAAAGTATGAGGGAAGTGATGAACGATAAAACGTTGAAGACTCGCGGGATCAAGGAGGGTCGGCTTAGAGAGAAACAGCAGAACAATACAAAAAAATTTATGGAGGAGAGGAAGATCGCACAAATGATTCAAAATAGAGAGAAGGAGAAACTGAAAGTGATTCACGAAAAACAACTGGAGGAATTGCAAAAAGACATGAATGCGGTAAAAGAGATGTCTTTTGCGTTACATTATGAGTCGTTTATTTTGAATATGGCACGAGTCACTTTATAGCAATAAAAAAATGGCGATTTTTGTTAATGTCTTGTGCGTAATTATTTATACTGAGGACAATACAGGTATCCGAGATAACAAATATAAGTAAACATCAGTTTTTCTAGGCCCGTTGAATATCTCGATTTAAAAATAATGTGACTTATGCCACTTTCAAACTAAAGGGAAGCTTAAATAAGGGAACGCTGTGATAGAAAATGTATTCGATTCGATATTTCGAATAATCTGTTTCAGGTTATGGATATGTACAACAACGAGGAAATGGAATACGAGTTGGGCCCTAAAACCGAATGTTACGTGTGATGGGCGACAGATTGGGCGACTTGTAAAGCTTGCAAAAAACTAAGATGCTGCTGCATTCAGAGAATCCGCTTCTATCGTTAATTACAACTGGAATTGGGATCAAGCCTCGTTAGCTATCGTTCTCTGTTATCATGGGAACCGGAAGCAACAGACAAACCGCGTTAATCGTATTCTAGTTCATTCTTCTGAATATTTTTTTATAAAAAAAGAGCATCTTGTAACTTCATACTTTCCGTCGTCACACGAGCAAGTACCTAGACTAAATAAGGGAGTCAATAAAAACTAAAGTGATCTAGTCAAGTTCTTATATTAATAAGTATATATATATTATATTATAATAATATATATTATATATATTTATTATACATATATAGGATACATTAAATGAAAAACGGATCATACGGATCGAGCGTACCGTGTGATTCGCCGATTTCAATATTTTTTGATTGTTAACGCTATTACCGAATTCTATCGTATCGGGTGTTTTATTATACATATATAGGATACATTAAATGAAAAACGGATCATACGGATCGAGCGTACCGTGTGATTCGCCGATTTCAATATTTTTTGATTGTTAACGCTATTACCGAATTCTATCGTATCGGGTGCGTGAGAAAAAAAAGAAAGAGAGACTGTACGAGCGCGTGTATTTCATGCCTAATGCCAAAAGGAATTTATCGCCTTCGTGACGATTCCTTCGCTATATTTTACTTTAAACAATGCTTTTACGGTCGGATTTTATCGCCTTCGTGACGATTCCTTCGCTATATTTTACTTTAAACAATGCTTTTACGGTCGGACATAGTTAATAGATGATACGCTGGCCGCAAGTAGAATATTAGCGCCCCTCTCCCTTCCCCAACTCGAACGATCTTCAGTCACGATCGAGCAGGTACTCGTTTTCGCGATACGTTCTTTTTCCTCCCCATCGGGAAGCAGTGCCCTCGTATGTATGGTCCAAAATCGTAACGCCGTGAGCCAAAATATAGTTTCGAACGATCTTCAGTCACGATCGAGCAGGTACTCGTTTTCGCGATACGTTCTTTTTCCTCCCCATCGGGAAGCAGTGCCCTCGTATGTATGGTCCAAAATCGTAACGCCGTGAGCCAAAATATAGTATTGTACATAAAGGGAAAGAAAATCGAACAAAAAGAGAGCCTAGCATGATAATTATCACGTCGTTGTTTTCTTTCTAATAATGTTATTTACACACAGATTATTATATTAACCTATATTATTCCATATATTATTCAATATATATTGTCTGTAATATATATATATTGAGCCTAGCATGATAATTATCACGTCGTTGTTTTCTTTCTAATAATGTTATTTACACACAGATTATTATATTAACCTATATTATTCCATATATTATTCAATATATATTGTCTGTAATATATATATATATTGAATATAAAGGAGTAAGAAGAAATAAAGAAATTGCTAGCTCGATCTGTTTGCAGTATTAATTAAATTCAATCTATGACAAATTGATGTATACTTGATGAAACTTTTACAACTGATAATCGTAATTAAGTACATGATTAAATCGTTCATAATGCTGGGGGACAGCACCAGTGTGACTTCTAAAATCTTCGAAAGGAACTGAAATACGAGAGATTTAGGAAATTATTAACACAATAATTGTCCAGGGATTATCAACAATATTTTATTATTACCTCCTGCCAAATGGCCGTCGAAATTTACTCGATCGTCGATGGACGTTCGATGATTGTAAAACTCATTTCCTATATTTCCATCTT
>NIPQ01091917.1:0-35977 GCA_002806875.1 Lepidotrigona ventralis hoosana
CTGCCAGAAAGGTTACGAAAGGGGCGAAGAATTTTCGAGACGTTCTGCCACCACGTTCCATGGCTTTTCACCTTCCTCGCGATTGTCGGGCCCGTACGTGACGAGACTCGACGGCACGACGAATGAATTTAAGACGAAAGACGCGCCACGTCGGGCACGCGACAAAGAACACACACGAACAAGTCTGCCCGTTCGTCTTCTCGCGTCTCGTTTCGTTCGAATCTTTCGAGCAGTTACGAGCAAAAAAAAAAAAAGAAAGAAAAGAAATTTCGATTGATGCTCGATTGATCCTCTCGAAGCGAGAGCCAACGAACGGAGCGACTGAAAATATCGTTGACGATCATCGATCTGGGAAATCAATGTCTGATAGACCCCGTGAGATACTGCGATCCCCTCTGTCCTCCGTTTTCAGTGATTGTCTGGGCATTTTCTTCATCTAGAAGTTGAAGAATTAACAGTATTATACAGAATGTCAAATCTTCGGGGACTGATAAACCTAAGAAAAATTTATCTCGTTTAGAGTTTTGCTCGGTTTTGCTCCATTTTGGGGAAAAAGAAACAAAAAAGGTTTCTTTACTTATTTATTTGCACTTGTTCGTGTTATTATGTATTTTATGATCCATATTATCGTCTTATACTTATCATCTTACATTATCATCCACATCATTTATTTAATGAAGACACTGTTCAAAATCAAACATTGATCATTCTGAATACAACTAGACATTATTCTAATGATTGATACACTAAACTACACATTTGGCATCAAATAAACTTATTGAATAAGTAAGAAAATGAAAACTTTTTTCTTTCTTTTTTCGCGATTTTCTCTAAAATGGAAATCTTTAATCTTGAAGGATTTTTTTTTCTTATTTTATCGATTTACATACTCTCGATATTTTTACATTTAAATTCGGAACGCTCTGTGTACTGAACTATATTATGAACTACATTATTGAAATACATACGAAGTGTCCTATATCTTGTGAACAACTGATTGGAAACAATCTGATTCTATATGAAAAAAATTAGTCGTATTTGGTATATAACAAAATTGAAAATCTTCAATTTCTGTACTGTTTAAGTGACAATAAATTTTGGCCTCATTCTAAAAGACTGAATTGTGTAATATTACGTTGGTGCATATAAAATGTCGTTTTTTTTTTTTAATTTTTAACCACATGTTATATCTCCTTTAAAATTTCTTGCATTAAATCGACATTTTCAATATTGTTGCATATCTCTATTACCCAAATAGCATTTTATTACTCCAATTAACTTTAAAATACGAATATTTTTGGGATATATCTGTTATAGTTTTTGTTTAAATAATGACAAAAAATTTTTAAACACAATTTATTGATCGAAAGATTGCCTGGATAAGACAAAAAGTTTGCTAAATGTAAATTCAGCAAACACATGAAATAATCGTATGCATAAAGATACNCAAACACATGAAATAATCGTATGCATAAAGATACTCTAATGAATCATAATAACCATTAAGGAGATTTTAATTATACATTTAAAATTTAATTTAAAATAAATAAATAAAATTTAGAATAAATTCAAATTTATGATTTATAGTAAATTTTTTTCCCTTAATTATTTCCCTTAATGAATAGTCGATGATGAATGAAGTTTAATAGACAGTATTATATACCTTGTCATATTCGAATTTTAAAGAGAGAAACAGCATTTCACGATCAACGCAATATATAATTTTCTTTTTAATAAAGAAAAAATATGACAAATTGAGATGAAATTACAGGCTTTGCACATAGGATTGAAAATAAGATCTAGTCGAATACTCGATGAGATAACAAAGATCGACAGTTTATAAAATGAAAATTTAACCATCTTTCAATCTTATTATATACAACAGTAGAAGAATAAATATTTCTAAATTTCGTAGGAACTTTAAAGAAAACTATTGCGTAATGCAAAAGCACTTACCTCCACTATTCTTCCTTCTTTTTTCTCCTCTTTGGGTCGCAAGTCTGGCGTTTCTTGCAATCCAGATTCTCCAATACGCAATGCTTTATCTCCTCCCTACGACAGATATACTGCTTGCGTGGACACGGTGGCATCGTAGACTTTGATGGTTTCTTCATCTTCGTATTGTAGCAAGGACAAGGTCCAGGGTGAATTTTCGACGGTGTCGGGCAAGGACAGAGAACTATCGGGTCTGTCGGTGGTTTTGGCACCGGTGGCGGGACACAGATCTCTTTCTTCGTTTTGGTACGTGGAGTCTCGGGACATAGGTCTGTCTCGTACATCGCCTCGGGGACCTCCGGACAAGGTGCAGGCGAGGCAAACTTTGGCGGTGGACAAACGATCGGTTTGTACTCCATTTTCAACGGTTTACCAGTAATTGGTTGCTCGCACTTTCCCCTTCGAATGCACTTATACACACATTCGTCCTTCTTCTCCTCCTCCTTCTTCTTCTTCTTCTGCAGTTTCACTGGCTTTCTGCCAGCGCACACGTCCTTCTTTTTGCTCTTCTTCGTTTTGTCCTCGGGATCCTTCTGTTCGGAGGTTTTCACGGACGAGGTTCCTCCATCGCAAATGTCACCCATATCTTTGCAGCTGGCTGCTTTCGCCGGTTTCTCGGATTTCTCACTCGTGCACGTATGGAACTTCCTGCAACTGGCTCTCACCGGCCGTCTAACGAATTTAGACACCGCGTGATAGGTGGAGAACTTCCTCTTCTTCAGCCCGTTTGTCAGATCCTTCTTCGTTGGTCTTCCGCAATTTTTCGGACAGGATGGAACGTCCTTGGGGCAGGAAAGCTTAGTGTCTTGGCAAGGTGGACATGGTTCCGGGCATGGGCAGGGTGCGGGTGGTTTCGGACAAGGGCAAGGGCAACACGGTCGTGGCGGCGGACAAGGAGGATATTTGGGACACTCTGGACACGATGGACAAGGCGGACAGATTCTGGGTGAAGGGGGAGGTGGACAAGGAAGTGGTTTTGGACAGGGATGGGTTGGTGGACAGGGTGGACACGGGGGTGGAGGTGGACAGGACGACGGAGGACAGGGAGGGGGGCAAGGGCAAGGTTCACACGGCGGTGGTGGCGGACATTCGCTCTGCGGTGGACATTCGGGACACTTCGGTACACTTGGACACTTGGGTAGAGGCGGTGGAGAAGGTGGAGGACAAGGTGGCGCACACTTTGGTGGTTTGGGTACTTTGGGCAGCGATGGAAGTGGCGATGGAGCAGGGATCTTGGGACATTTCGGAGGCTTCGGTGGTTTCGGAGGCGGAGGACACTTCCGATAGCATATTTTTGGTGGCGGACATTCGTTGGACTTTACACGAGGCGTGGAGCAAGGGGGTGGACATGTTGTCGGAGGCTGCAGACACTTGGAGTTCTTCGGACGTGGACGACAAGACGCAGACGGAGCAGACGGAACGTAAAGTTTCTGTCGTTGGTACGGTTGTTTGCAAGATTCTCCCGGTCGAGTCTGTTTCGTACAGTCGGGGACTGACTTGGAGGAGCAGTCCGACGGTGGAGAAGGAGGTGGTGGCTTCCTCCAGCGTGCTTTGCTCGTTAAGATAGAGTCGTTTCGAAAGAACCTCGCTTGCCCTTGCCACAAGTATCTCGTCAACTCTTTCGACAAACTAACAATGTTCTTGGATTCCCTCGACAGAACGGGCGTAGTATTGAAGTTTCTCGCGCGTGTGTACGCGTCGAAAAGAGACGATCCCAAAGAACACTGACTTCTGGCTCGAAAGCTGCCGAACATCGCGGTGGAGAGCTTGAACACAGGTCTCAGGAACGTCGCGGTTAAACCATTAAACTTGGCCTACGACGTAGACAACAGAGATTTTGATCGATAGGGAATATCGTTTAGTCTGCCGCTACCCTCCACGTACCCTCTGTCTCTCGGCGCGCGCATGACACCCGACACCTAACATTTTTTCGTTTTGCACGGTTTCTTCGCTGGGCATTTAACGCAAAACGGCTTCTTCTTAGGCTTCGGTTTCGGGGGATAGCCCGGTGGACCCATGGGATCACAGGGGCCCTTCGGCGGATGGCAAGGGCTCCTTTCAGGCCAATCGGGCGGCTCGTCGCCACAGTCCGGCTCGCCGAGTCGTAGCTGTCCCTTTCTCCCTACACTCTGGATACATCACATTGCGATTCGCTTTTTAGAATCTCTTAGATCTCTCGTTTCTCCTCCGATCGCTCGTTGCAAACGCCTTGCCTCTGGCCCACCTCCCTCCTTCGCCCCGCCAAGAATGAATTGAACGTGTACGATATGCAATTTGTCGCGTGGACGGAATGTTCGGTTAATGAACGATCGTTTTCATGAAGGAGATGGCTATATCACGATCGCAAGGCGAAGTCGAGACGACATTCTTTCGATGATCATATTCTTGCGTATTGTACGCAAGAATGAATAAAATACCCAGGAAACCATTTTAACGATTAAATCAGGAAACCAACGCATTCGGTGATGGATTGCTTTTTTTCAACGAACTCGATTGGAAGTTAAGCTTAAACGACATCGAGAACATCGATCACAAATCCATGTCTTCGTCTCTGGTAACTCGTTTATTGGGAAATTCTTTTTGTAGTTGATCATAATCCAAACCGATTTCATCCTCATACTCCTCGCCTTGGGGGAAATAGTCGTCGTTGTGGATCCTATCGTAATCGAAGTAGACGGTACCGCGACACAAATCGGTGAAATCGTCGAGAATCTGGTTTTTCGTGGCGTGGTTGGAGATCGAGTTGGAGGTGATCAACAAAGGGCCCCTGTTCCTTTGGTCCGAAGCTAGCGCGATCGATTGCCTGATTCCGAGCGAATCGGTGCTCGTCTTCTGCGGGTAGAGAGGATGATCCGACATTTTCGATTGATCTCTTTTGGTGTTTTTTTTTTTTTATTTTCTCTGATTTTTTTTTTCACGGTCAAATTTGGAGATGAGGAAGAGGCAGAAGGGAGGTGGAGCCATAGCGACGAGTTTCACGCGCTGTTCGATTATCGAGTGCTCGCGACCGATTCGAGAGGCGATAGACTGTAACGTAATGGATAAAAAATTGTTTTCTCTGTTTTCTTTTTTGCGGAACTTACTTCGATTACGTTACCACGCTGGTGGGGTCTGGCCAGTGTGTCTGGCGTAGCCTGCAGCTGCAATTAAAATTAAAATACACAAATGGATTTCTTTGAACAGTTTATGTAGAAGACAAATGCGTGTAGATAAGTGTAGAAACGAATTACACGTGAGCTCCGGGAAAAAGAGTAAGTTTATTCACGGCACAACGTATTCGTATGTATGTTACATAAAATTTTCATTCTATTGCCCCGGCGGTAACTACGTTACACGAAATTATTCACGAACTAGATAACGACGTTTAATAATTTCGAGGGTTCTCGTTGTGACAGAAAAAAAAAGCGACTCGCATCAAAGTTGAGAAGGTCAACTTTTTTCATTTTCTCTCCTCAATTACATTCTGCGTTCGATTTCGTCTGTTTTTGATGTATCAACTTCGAATCAATTTAGTTTATTCGTTCGCGTTAATTTTTCCAACGAACGAGCAGCATCTTCGACAAGAACTTTTCCACCATCCTGCGAACATCCTGGTGCCCGAGTCACCGACGGGCACTTGCTTTTCTCACATTTCTTCGACTTCTTCCTCGTCTTCGTGTCGCAGCTCTTCTCCTTTTTCTGGCAACACGTGTCAGTCTTCTTCTTCCGTGGCTTCTTGCACCGTGGCCCGTGGATGCTATCGTCCCAGAACTTGTCGCAGGGATCGTACGTCATTGGCTCCTCCTCGTACTTCTTGCACGTTGGCCCATGCGTTTCCTCCGATCTGTACGGTTTGCAGGGATCTTCGTCGGACTCGCCACATTTTGGCTTTTTCTTCTTGTCCCGTTTACCGCACAATGGCGCCTCCTCTCTCTTCTTGCCGCAGCTCTTGCTCGCTTCCTCCGTTTCGCATTTCCTCCGCTTGCAAATTTCATCCTTCCTTCTGTCCTTCATTTTGCCGAACGCTTTCCTCAGTAGTTTCTCTTTTATCGAGGGCTTGCAGTCGTTGTTGCTGGACGAGAAGAAGAAAGACGCGGCACCGGGCTGGTTCGAAATTGGGATCGTCGGTTCCAAGTCGGTGAACAGGAACTCGAGATTGTACGATGTTAGACTCGACACCGACCGTGATCTTCGTCTGTTGAGATTCAGGTTTTCCAGAAACAGGGCGATTTCAGGCGACATCTTTCGAGCTTTTTCGCTCGTCTGCGACTCGTTCCTTTCGCTCGTGTCGTTCTCCGACTCGCTGTGACTCGACGTCGTTCCCCTGTCTTCGTTTACCTCGCAGTTACAATTTTCGTCCGATCGTTCGGTCGTCATCGAGCTCTCCGTTTGCCCGAGACGTTTCGCGTTATCCGTACTCGTAACTGCTTTTGGCAAATCAGCAGTCAAATCGCTTACCGAAGTCGAGACGTTCGATCTCTTCTCGCGAGGCTTGTCCTCGATATTTGATTCCTTGACTAGCTTTTGATTCGCAGCGGTATTAAGCCTGTCGATCTTGCTACTGCAACAATCGTCCACCGGTTCGCCGCTCTGAATGTCGAAGAATCTGTAGAAGAAGCTCGTGAGAGGTTTGCGTCTCTGTCGAACCAGACCGTACAGCATCTTGGGCTTCTTGTCCGACAACGCGGCTGGAATCGTCCAGTTCTTCGACTTGCCTGTGTTACGCGATCGCGCGTCGATTTTAATCATCGTTCTCTCCACGATCTTCGACTCGTTGCACCTTCTCGCTTCGTTCCTCCTCTGCGTTTTGTCGGATTTCTGCATCGTCTGCGCTCGATTCTCGGTGTCTTTCAGCAATCTCCTCTTCACTGTTTGCTCCGACGATGTTATCTTTAATTGTCTCGCGTCCTTTCTTCTCGTACGGTTCTTCCTGTCCGTTTTCTCCGCCATCGAGTTACTCTTCACCGTCGCGGCAATGTTCTCCGCGTTTCTTGACGAAGCTTCCTCGAAATACGGGATCTCGAAATCGGCGATCGGTACTGCTTCCTGGTCTAATTTACTTTGAACGTCGGGCGATAACACGACGTTCGAGTACCATCGTCGCGTGGGTGCGACGTCGTCGTTGTTAGAACGAGCCTTGTTCAGGTGGATCGCGAAATCGGGAAATTGTCTATAAATCTCGGTAACGATGCGACCACTGTGCGGGTATGAAGCGGGCCCCATTTCAGCGAGAACTCGAGGACCTTGCAGATCTCTAGCGCACGCGTGGTCCCCCTGAGAACAGACGGAGAGACGATTTCAAGGTCGTTGATTCTTTACGTGTTTCTTTCTTTTTTAAAATAATTCCTCGCAACAGAGGAGAGGATAGAAGATGATGTTAACCTTTCGACAGCGTAGTATTTTACAACGGAATATTGGTAGTATTATAATTTAGAAATACACTGAAACTAATACGGCCTTTATTTTTAATAGAATCCCAGCATTTTATAAATCGTGCATTTTCTACGGAAGATTGATGGTATTTTGTACTCTCTTGCATGAAGTACACTCCTTTTAAAAACTTGTTGGTATGTTTGTTTTTAATAAAATTCCATGTTTCTCATACTAAATACATTTGTTCTCGAAATTATTAAAAAACTGTCTTCATTTATAATGGAATTGAAGATTAGATCAAAACTGCCTTTATTTCTAATAAAATTATAATATTTTGATGAATCTTTTTTTGTTCTTGCACAAAGTACCAAATTTCTATATCTTTCAATGGTTATTTAATCTTTTCCAATTTTGAAATAAATGTACTAATTCTCACCTATACTTATCTATACTAAATATATTAATTATACCTGTCCTCATCTTCTGTATTTCTGGTATCAAACACAAAATATTTCTTCTAAGAAATAAACATTAATATTGAATAAAATTGTATTATCTGCATATGCAGAGTTCGGAAAACGATCTGCCGTATAAACATATTTCTTTTTTATCAAAATTTTCAGTCCATGGATCCAATTTAGTTATAATATCGTAATAATTATATTATAGTGATAATATCACAATAATTACACCGTATTATGTACCATAATAATTATATTACAATAACTAAATTCCGCCAATTTCAATGACAATATTTGCATGACATAAATTATTTCATACATTTTTTAAACGCTTGTCTGCGTTTCTTTTTTTTTTTTTAGACTACACTGTTAAAAGGTTAACGCTTTCGTGTAATAAATAATTGTAATTTAACGTTCGACAGTAACGGTTTTTGAGCCAGCGAATGGTTTTTATTTGGCAAGTTTAACGTGTTCAAAGCCCTGTCCATCGTCTCTCGTCGTGTATTTTCCAGGGGACAGGGACGTCGCAAAAAGAGGCGCGCGACGCATGCACGTGATCCGAATATCGCGAATCGAGCAACCATTTGAGGCAAAAGCAACCCCTCAATATTTCCCCTTCTTTCTTAAGAGTTGCACCTGCTCCTCAACCAATCTCTGTCGCGTAACAAAATTTTGATCGACATTCTTCTNCTTTAAAAAAAAAAAAAAAATAATTCTGTAATGTCAGCCGGTTGTTTGTTAATTGTTACTTAAAATTTTCGATATTTTAGAACCGTCCAGTTATACTGTGGTTACTGTGAAAATAACCGTCTGTCTTTGTCTTTTGAAGTGTGAAAATCATATGAAACTCTATCAATGCACTTGAAATGTTTTAGCGCCGCCTCGTCAGCTTCTCATCCCTATCCTCCTCCTCATCCTATGGTCGCCATCGACACGGTTACAAGTCGACGAGACGCGCCATTCCGTTTACATCAGACCAATTCACGCGAAACTCGTTTTCGTATTTTGAATATCGGACACGATGGGTGAAGATCTTCGTTTAACTCCCGGCGGTGACGAAGGTCATCTCAGTGTAGGGGACAAATGATGTTATATCAGTAAAGTGTATAATAATTGACTATGTTTGAGGAAATTTCATTAACAACAGTTTAGAAAATTTCTCGAGAAGAATAACTCAAGAAGAAATACATTCACATGAAAGAAAAATCTAATATAAAAGATACACGTACGTAGAAAAATAAATGTATTATTGAGTCAAATTTGACTTAGTCACCGCCGTGTTATCCGACAATCAATTTCATGTTAAAATAAAGATTCTTACCTGGGACTTTATCGTTGGTTTCGAAAACTGATTCGTGGCACACTCTTCGGCAATAGGTAGTTGACGCAGACTTTCCACGAATTTTTCAGTTGCATTCTTTTATACGATACAATAAATTCGTCATTTACTTTTGCAAACATACTGATAGAAAATATTTACCTGATTCAGCTTTGGCGCACGATTCATGTAAAATGATCCTTGAAAATTTTCGCTGCGATAGTCACCCTTACTCGACCTTGATTTCTGTAGCATCGTCAGCATCCGCGAATTCTATTCAAAAAAAAAAATATTTACAAGTGTATGATGTACTAACAAATAAAAAAAAAAAAGCAGGTAAATTTTACCGAAAGATTTGTAGTTTTCTCGTTGCTAAAATAGTTCAATTTGATCGGTGTTAAAAATCGTTTGTTTAACGCCGCAACGTCATACAGCGCTAGTACGTCGAGCTTCGAGGTTCGTTTTAACATTTGCGAGAGAGATCGTCCTATTTCTCCTGCGCCTCCAATCACCGCCAGCTAACGAAAGCATGAAAAATTATTTTTCATTTTTTAAACTGCATATCATCAAATTGAGAAAGTGATCTTGACACAAGTGCGTCATAGATCTGTGTTACGTACGCTCAAACATTTATTCTTTATATAATATACCTTGATGTTCTCTTCACCGGCGTGATATTTTCGCTGCCCGATGGTTTTCACAATGGACTTGGTGGCCCGGGAAAACATTATTAATCCTGTTGATGTATTACTGAAAATTTTTTTAACGCCTTCTTCGGGCGCCCGGCATGTTTAAATTATGGCAACTAACGGGTCCGGTTACCAAGTGAAGTTTTGCATTTGTTTCCTTAGATCATGTGAAAATGTGCGTCGAAATAATAAAAACGAAAAAAACAAGATCGTCGCTCGAATGAAAGTGTTTGTTGCAATGGATGTAAAAAATTACGTGTTGAATTAAAAAATATTTCAGGCAAATGTTAGTTAGTTTCGTATCAGTTACAAATTGCAATAGTAAAAATTACCAGAAAATCCTCCTTTTGATAAAAAGTCAAAATCATCTTGATTTATTTCAATGACACCATGGGAACAGTTATAGTTGATGCTAAGAGTTCAACGAGTTCAACGATTTATAATACTATAACCTTACAAATAACCTTGAGGACAAAATTTTGAATTCGGCTCAGGAACATTTGTACAAAAATTAGGTTTAAATTTGTATTATTAAAGTCTTTTGGAAAATACAGACTAGATTTAAATAGTACGCGCCTTTAAGAAATCTTGTAAATACAGCCATCTAGCAAATACTTGTCAAATGCTTCGTATGGAATGGTGGATTAAGTCGATAATCAAACGCATGAAACAGTGATCTGCATTATCTTAGGAAGGAAATACTTTGTGTCACCGACGAGATATATGCATTGACTAATTTGCATAGACCTGACCTCATCAAATGAAGTTTCATGTCCCAGGTTCTGAAATACCGACCAGGAAAAAAATCACTGGTTTTTTAGCGTCCTCTACTTCCTGGTCGGTATTTCAGAACCTGGGACACGAAACTCCATTTGATGTCAGGTCTATGCAAATTAGTCAATGCTTTAATTCAATAAATAATTTTCGATGCAGGTGTAACAACAGTTTTCATATTTTCTGATTTTAATTCCTGTCACTAATAGCGCTGCAGTACAAAACCTGCCTAAATCGATATGGTAGAATCTGACACAAAAATAATACAGGGTTCATGTGACCCCCACATGGGACATGAAAAGTATTTGATGTTTGCTCTATTCAAAGTTAATCAATGGTCATATCATTGACTAAGAGTCAGTGATTCTATCTTTAGTCAATGATGTTATCATAAAAGGTATCAACTGTACTTACAGGTGCTTACTTTATCGATCAAGTTATTTTCTCACGTTAAATTAGAATTTTATCGACTGAACCACGAGTTTAGTTTAGTAGTCTTTTTTGCTCATAGATCATATTTAAATACTTTAACAAGACACTTAGTGGAGTTAGTTTAATTACGAAAGTACACATGGTCGATGAATAAATTAATTAAACTCAATTGTCAGTTAAAATTCGTTACATCGATAAATTTATGCCGCCGCTATTCAAGCAAATTGTTAGCCTTAATTAACAATTACTTGGTATATAATTAAATCGTGTTATTTCGTGTTCCTGTTCAATAGGAAATCAAGGCAACGAAGATAGAACTGATACAAACTCTTTATTAAATTATAAATTGAATCCAATTGATTGCATTTCTCGTTATGCGATGCACGATGGAACGTTCTTCGTCCTCTCCATTAATATCCATCGTCGGAGCAAGTGATAGTATAATCGGGATACTGCTTTTTCAATAGACTAACAGACACTTCGTGATCTGCCTTTCCGAAACCCTGAAAGTAAATCGAACGTCACATCACTTTTTTTTTTTTCGTTTCTTTTACCAATTCGTAAATTACGAATTTCCTATAGCCTAAAGTCAAAGATTAATTTTTATAGTGCTTTCAACTTTGATACGTGAAACAAAAAGAAAAAAGGAAAAAAAAATGATACGATACCCCAGGCAACATTAAAATTATTCTCCCTCAAGGCTTTCTTGTTTATACCCGGAAAAACTATTTTTTCAATAAACAAACCCCTCTTAATAAATCTCATTCGATCGTATGTCGCGATTGGTTCTGTGGCTATGATACGATAAAGTTTTATGCGAATTTCGCTGATCTCATCATACCTTTACTCCATCGTTATCTTGAAAGTAGAATAATTAGTTTACCAACTTTTACTGTTTAAAATTGGGAGCCGGTGAATGATCATTGGTACACACTGAGTTTGCCCTGCAAATCTCAGGCGAAATTCGATTTTTTATCTACCACGTTCGCGGATTTATCTTTCATCTAATTCCGACCTGCTCTTAAGCTTGACTTAATGGGGAATTTCTATCAAAGTCTCCTTGATACATCGATATAATAAAACTTTCATCCACTGCGTCTGACCTGTGACTCTTCGGGATTTAAACGTAATTGCATTATTAAATAACGTGGACAAAGTTCAGAAGAGCGTAGAAGACAAGTGTCAATGTGAATGACGGTGTAGGTAGAATGGTAATAGTTGTTAAATTAATAAGATGTAAATGAATCGAGAGTTAGTAAACCAGCGAAGTTCGTTAGGACTCATTAATCTGCGGATTTACCTGAGAGTATCCGTAGACTTTGATGGTCCTCTCATCGGGGTCGTGCTCTATTCTACCACCTCCGAGGCATTTGGCGCGCAAACCAGGAATCGATTTCACTTGATCGCCAACTTCGTCGAATATATCGGCTGAAACGAAGAAAAGAAAAAGATTAACATAAATGTAAGAGCCAAGATTTTGGTTACTTTAGCCGTAACACACCATTATGATATTTATTTGTTAACTGTATTTTTACTAAGTATATTATATTATATTATATATATATATATATATATATATATATATATATATATATAATATATTAATTATAATATACTATGAAAAAAATAACTACAAAAGCCATTTGAAAAGACTATTCGTAAATTTAAATTTGTAAATTATTCGTAAATTTTGGAACATTTAAAGATCACGATGAAATAAAAAAAAAAAGAAATTAAGAAAAGAACGAAGAGATCTGCTTGAAAAATATTGCGCACTGTATATAAAATTATTTTTTGAAATGAAATGTTTATTTAGTTGCTCAGTGATTGTGTAAACAGTTCTAACGGCTATATGTTTTGCCAATGTTTGTTGTTATCGAAACAAAAACAAAGAAAGATTAAATTTTGAATTTAACTTTTCACACGTATCATTTCTTTATTTCTTTAGATAAAGAAATTATGAATATATCCAAATCAACAACATCGAATTAATAATATGAATTTTAGTAATAAAATGATTAATTTATCGAGAGGACCAATCATAATGTTAATGCAACTGATGCGTACTCCGTTTCACGAGTATACTCCTTTTAATTTAATTTTAGCTGCATCAGTTAACAAATTAATCCTCTGTAATCTATGACAGTGATTCTCAATCATCATGCCGCGACAATTAAGTGAATTGAATAAAATTGAAATTTATAGTACTGTTCATTAGATAAATAATTGAAGAATTGTTTTTGAGGAAGGAATTGTTTTTGAGGAAGGAAGAGTATGTATTATAGAAGATCGAGCGTCAGATTCAACCAAATTTCGGATACACTCTGTATAATATTGGAATTTAGAAAGATTTTAAATAGAAGTTTTTATAATAATTTCTCGATTTATAGCTTATGAAGAGTATGTATTATAGAAGATCGAGCGTCAGATTCAACCAAATTTCGGATACACTCTGTATAATATTGGAATTTAGAAAGATTTTAAATAGAAGTTTTTATAATAATTTCTCGATTTATAGCTTACGCAAAACAAATTCACGTTTAACGTAACAATGTTGTAACAGTTTGAATACCAACAGTATTTTCCCAAAAATAAAAAATCTATCGGAATAAACATCAGAAATATCGATTAAAATGCGATTACTGTGATATGCAAAACAAATTCACGTTTAACGTAACAATGTTGTAACAGTTTGAATACCAACAGTATTTTCCCAAAAATAAAAAATCTATCGGAATAAACATCAGAAATATCGATTAAAATGCGATTACTGTGATATAGTTTTGTCAATTGTTATAGTAGGATTACACGTTCGTTACATTATACGTGGATTACAGGTGCATTGTACATAAATCGGATGTCATCGAAAATCTGCATCGGATCGAATAAATTGAATGATGCGAAAATCTGCATCGAGGCTTGCAAAATATAAAAAAACAGATTGGCCATGCACTGCCCGTCAGAAATAAATTACAGCATTTAAAAAGTGGGATTGCAGAAATCTGATAATCACCCAGACATATTTTTTGAGGCTATCGTGAAGAAAAAAAATTGTTCAAATTTGAAATCATTAGAAAACAGATAAGTTCCTTTAATTATCAAACCACCCAATTTGTGCGAGAATTCGAATTTGAAATTTATCTTTCTACGAGAGGTTAATTAAAAAAATCATGCGATTTCTAAGGTATCGAAGTTCCTTTTGGTTTCTAAGATGTTGCATATTCCAAAGGCTGAATACGTTGAAAAAAAAGTTGCATAAATGTCCCAAACTAGTCGATTATTATTTCATATTTTTATGGCAACTGAACGAAGGATGTTTTTGCTTCTTCGAGAAATTTAAAGATGTAAAAATTCAGAGAATGCGTGTAATTTGCAAAACTGTATAAAATATCCAAGACAGATATATAAGCCTATATTTCTACATATTTCTACATGGATTTTATCTTCTTAATTAAGTCTGAAAAAATATCAAAATGCATCAATAGTTATATAACTTCGTAATAAAGCATTTATGATTCTATGTTTATGTAGCATTTTTTTCTTTTTCTTCTTTTTTTTTTACTAATAAAAGATGCTAATATTATCTGACAGAAAAAACTTGCTCCTGCTTGTATTTAATCATATATAAAGAAGAATATAAAATGATACGTAGAATATGAAATGTTAATCCGAGGTTATTTCAATATCTAAAAATTAGTGCAAGAATGCACCTCTAAATTACTTTCCCTCCTTACTTAATGAATTAAAATAGGAAAATAAATTTCCTTTGATCACGTCTAGATTAATATGTACTTTTTCTTGCAAAGTATTTGTTAAAATTTTAATAAATATTTTAATTTGAAACAAATTTTAAATTGATTTTAATAAATTTTTATTCTTATTATACCGAAAGATTTTCATCGTATTTTAAATAAATCTTGTATTTGTTTCTTGTGACATCTAGGTTAACATCTTATGCCAAGTTTTCCTTTAAAATTTGCTAAAATTCACTCGCTTAAATCAATTTTAAAATTCATAAATTCTTATTCATGGTGAAAGACTTTCGTCGTGCAACAAGATAATTTGATTTTCGATTATTTATGACGTCAATTTATCGTTTTAAATTAATTTTAAAATTTTCAAATTAATTTGATGAATAATATTATAAAATCAATGAATTATTCGTACCATGCCGAAACTGTTTCATCGCACAACAGTTCGTCAAGATCACTTTATTTGTGATTGTTTGTTACTCTAGACATCAATTGTAACAATATGATAAATACAAATGGTATACTGTGAAATAACGTCCGAGATTTTTTGGGCACTTTCAATGGTCTGGCAAAACAAAAAGCTCAAACGAAAATTCAACAGTTTCTGCAGCCAATCGGTTATAAATTATAATGCACAAAATATATACAAGTATAATACAAAAATAGAAAAATACAAATTATAATAAATAAAAAAATGCAAAACAAAAAGCTCAAACGAAAATTCAACAGTTTCTGCAGCCAATCGGTTATAAATTATAATGCACAAAATATATACAAGTATAATACAAAAATAGAAAAATACAAATTATAATAAATAAAAAAAATATTCTTTTCGTTAAAAAGTCATTCTGATACTTTTTTAAATGACACTATATATTCTTGACTTTCACAATGTTGCAATATTTCAATAATTTGATATACTATATTTTTCTCATCACTTTGGTCGACGCATGCGAAAACGATTACTTTGCGAGCGATTACAATTGAAAGAGTTGATTTCAGATATCGGAAAAGAGATTCGCCGAGAATTCTCTGTAGCGTTAATATTAAAAAAAGAAGGAGAGACTTGTCATCTCCGTACTTTGAGACTTGTTATTTCCGTACTTTGAGAATCGTCGCGTCGAAGGAGTTCAACTCTTAGAGACGGAGAGCACNTCTTGAAATAAAAGACTATATAATCCGTTTGATATAAAAGAATATGTAGCGTTCTGTTTAAAAAATTAAACTTTCACTTTCATTGAAAGAAAACGCTGTGAATACAAAAAAATTTCATAAATCATCATTCTCATTGACAAAAAACAATACTTAGTTTTTCCTTTCTCATATTTATCGCTTATGAGGAAAATGCTGGTTAATTGAAAAATCCGTAAACATCTTTATACATATATCGTGAGAAGAAAGATTTAATTGATAAAAAAACGTGAAGAATGTGATAACGTGATGCTTAATTGTCGAAACTATATTAAGATACAGTGAGATTGTCTCATAATCAGACGAGTTTGGTCATTAACTTCTTGTTTTACTTAAAATATCGAGTTTACACTCATATTTGAATTATAGTTTCGGTTTGAAAAAAATGTCGAAACTATATTAAGATACAGTGAGATTGTCTCATAATCAGACGAGTTTGGTCATTAACTTCTTGTTTTACTTAAAATATCGAGTTTACACTCATATTTGAATTATAGTTTCGGTTTGAAAAAATTGCCGCGCAATTAGAATAAAAATTTCACATTTAAACCTAATTTGAAAATTAGAAAATACAAGTCAATACTTTACAATCATCTACGATGTTATACAATTATAATAATTTATGATTATCTAAGAAGCTCAAAAAGAAAATCATAAGGCAAGGGGTTAAGAATTCACTATGATTCATGCAGTTCCTACCTACGCTATTACTACTACAAATGGAAATCGTACTGCCCTGCTGATTATATGCAAATCGACGATTATTGAACGATACAAAATCATAAGGCAAGGGGTTAAGAATTCACTATGATTCATGCAGTTCCTACCTACGCTATTACTACTACAAATGGAAATCGTACTGCCCTGCTGATTATATGCAAATCGACGATTATTGAACGATACGACTATTAAACGACATATTCTGTCAAAATCATTCATCTATGCACTTATCAAGATCAATCATCGCTAAAGATCCAACACCTCAAATCTATTTTTTTAGACAGAAAATGTCTCGGCATTATCTTGTGATGTCTTTTATTAATTGTGAAATGAATGTTCTACGTAATTAAACGAATTGAAGAAAAAAAAAATACAAATGTTACTGTACCTTGGTAGAATAATTTAATCCGGAGGCATGTTTTATAATAATTCATGCTAAATCCTAATTTATGGATTTTATTGTACATGTAAAATATATGTGTATGTAAAATTGTACAAATTCTATTGTTATTAATGTAAATAATAAATTATGTGAATATGATTATACAAGAATATACATAGAAACTTTAGCCTACAAACACTTAACATTTTTGTGTAAAATATTTGTATACCTTGTAACTTTCTCCTTTATATACATACATACATACATACATATATGTGTGTGTGTGTGTGTGTAATAATAGTTTAAACGCAAAGCACAATAAAAATATAACAATGAAAAATCATAAACATTTTATGGTACTCACAGTGCCACTGAGCTCTAGCATAACCTCTGACAATGGATTTGCTGATATTATTGGGTTCGTCGTAAACGTTGATCAAAATATATTTAAATCTTCCATGACCATCGATATCCACATCGGGTACTTTATTCAGTGATTCAGACATCGTGACAAGCTGTCTACTATTTGAAAATACCGCTAAAAAAAGAAGTATCATATGCAACATAACCTATCATCGAGTTAGTTTATTATCTATATTCTATTGGATAAGTATATGAAGAAAATATTTAAAAGCAATGGATATTAATCATTCCTTAAATATATGTTTACAGTATTCAAAAACAAACGCTGTTATGTATTTTTCTATAAATACCTTTAAAAATAAAACGCCGGCTACCAAACGCTCCAATTCCAAAATTCTTCAAACTAACAGCCATTTATAAAATCATACGACAGATGTCCTTGTTATATTTCAAACACTAAAAAGAGACAGTTAGTGAATTAATCATGTGTGATCACAAATATCACGTGCAAATACGTACATACACTGTGTGCAATAATGCGTTTAGATTTTAAATACAGAATAGAAATATGAAGTAAACACATAAAAAATAAATGATTCAACTTGGTTTGTGTTGGTTATTGAAGTAAAAATAAATGCTATTATATATCATTGTTAAACATTTAACATGTCAGCAATAGGAACAGTAACTAAATACGTTGATGATGCAAAAATAATATACAAGGCACTAAATGGTGTAGTTGTGTTGTATAAACCTCAAGTTATACACTTCAACAATGTAAGAGAAACAGTGATCAGCAATTTATGCAGAGGTTCATAATATATTCTTTATTTATAAAATACTTTTTTTTTCGATAGAATTTAACTAATTTACTAAAATAGAAATTATTGCTTTTAGAATTGAATGATATGCATACAAGACCACCAATGAAACATGTAGCTATTGAAGGAGAAACCAATAAACCTATGAAAGTTGTTGTTCGAAATAGCTTTGCAGATCATCCATTACTAGTAGGACCTCGTTATCAACCAAATGACTTTAGAATGGGAGCTACAAAAATTATGCATAAAGATGTGTCTGGCATTTTGGTTTGTGGAATCAATGCAGGTAATCAATTGATACATAAAATAAAAACATCTCAAAGTTTAAGGTTCTACAAGATAAAGGGATTATTAGGAGAAGCAACAGATAATTATTTTCATACTGGAAAAGTAGTAGAAAAATCTACATACGCACATGTGAGACGTGGTCACCTTGATAAGTTATGTAGCTCAATGCAATCTACACATCAAAGAAAAATGTTTGAGTATGTTCAGATTTGATACATATTTAAAGACAATCATATATGATGCAAGCAAGCAATGTTGTTATATTTTATACATTTGCAGATTGTGTGGTGTAGATATCCAAAGCCAAGCTGCATATGAATTAGCAGTTAAAGGACTACTTAGACCAACAGATTCTAATATCCCTATGATATACACAATTAAATGTGTAGACTTTTCACCTCCAGAATTTATATTAGGTAAATATATGAATATTTCTTGAAGCAATAACGAAATTTATAAAAAAAATTACATTTTATACTTCTTATAATGTTGCAGAAATTGTTTGTACAAATGAAACTGATATGTATTTAAAAGCCATAATTCATGATCTAGGACTAAAGCTTCGTAGTAATGCTACTTGTACTCAAGTACTTTGTATACAAGATGGTTTATTTAATATAAAGCATGCATTGTTATCAAAGCAGTGGACTCTACAAAACATTGTAACCAACATACAAATGTGTCAAAATGTCATAAATCAGAATGAGCATATATTACATCAAAAAAATCCTGCATTAATGGAACCTAACAATGATATAAATATCATTGAATAGCTAAATATTAAATAAACATATTTATTATTTCTTACATTATAATAGCATTTATTTTAATAATTATTAAAGATTATAATCTTTGTGATAATTGATACCGTTATCAATTATATATTCATCAAACATACATTCAATACAAAATACCCTTGCACTACATTGAAAATTAATTTTCATTGTTAGTTATTATATATAGTTAGTTATTATAGCTTCACTACGACTTCTCTTAGATCGTTGACTGAAATCTGAATCATCATGCCTATCTATAGATTTCATAGATTTTCCCCTCATTTTATGTTTAGTTGGCCATTGTTGCATTTTCATACTCTTTGCTATTACCCGTTTTTGATGATCTAGTTGTGGAAACAAATCTGTCAAAAAATAGATATAAGTAGGAAAAAATAAATAGATATAAAGTAACAAAATAAATAGATATAAAGTAACAAAATAAATAGATATAAAGTAACAAAATAAATATATATTTTTAAATTTCATTTTAAATATTTAATTTGATACCTTGAGATTTTTCTAAAGCTTCTTTTGCCGAGTTCATCTCTGCTTCTTGAATGCTATGACCAGATGCCTTTGCTAAACGTTTTCCTTGAAAGTATACAGCAACGGTATAAACTCTTGTATTTGTTGGTCCTTTACATTCAATTACTCTAGAAAGAAAATTAAATAAATTTTTGCATAATATATATATAAACACGTTTAAGCTCATGTGATCTAAATTTACTTGTATACAGGAATATCAGGCTCTCCGCCATCCATTGTTCTTAATGTTAAACAACATTGTTGCAATTTGCTTTTTGGGTCATTCCAATCTTGATTCATAATAAAATCTTGCAAACGTGGAAAGAAGCATACATCACAAAAAACACGACAATATTCTAGACCCTTATCAACATAAAGAGCTCCTAAAAACGCTTCCAATAAATCTGCTCTGTCCTTTGTTTTCAATTCGGCCTTTGGATTACCATAGAGTGCATATTGAGTCATCCCCAAATCGTCACATACTACAGCTTGAGTTTTATTATTTACCAGAGAACTTCGTAGTAACTGTAAAATATAAGATATATATCTTCATTTTTTGTGAAAAAAATTATAATACTACTTACAGATAAATGCCCTTCATGGTGTTCTGGAAAATATTTGTACAAATATTCAGAAACTATCAATTGTAATACAGTATCTCCTAAAAATTCTAGACGCTGATTGGAGCCTAATGTTAAATTCGTATATCCTATACTGCGATCAGTAAATGCTCTAGCTAAAAGACGAATATGAGTAAATTCTATACCAATGGATTCTTCAAATTTTGTTAATTTCTAGAAAAATCAAGTAAAAATTGTTAACACATTAAATGTGAAATATTTCTTATATATATACTTACTTGCAATAGTTCAAAACTTGGTATCCATTGTCTATCACCTGTTGGTTCCTGCTCTTGCAGAGGATGTTTTGGGTAATTTATCCAAACTTTTGAAAGATCTTCTTCGTCTTTAAAAAGTGTTTCACCAAAAACTCTATCGGCAACTTCTATACCACCATCAAGAAATAATGAACCCATTAATGCCTCAAAACAATTTGCCATTGCATGTCGCAATTCTAAATCGTGACAGAGATCACTTCCATGTGCATAGAGCATATATTCCTCTAAATTTAATTTCTTTGCTAATACAGCAAGGTGTTGATTTTGAACAATTGCTGCTCTATAAGTAGCCAAACCACCTTCTTCTAGATCAGGAAACATATGAAATAAATGAATTGATGTGAGAAATTCCACTACTGCATCTCCTAAGAATTCCAATCTTTCGTTGTGCGCTATCGAAGATTCAGTTTCAGTTCTTGCACCAAATCTTGACATTATATTGATTAACGTATTAATACCACGTTTCCTAGTATTCATGTAATGTATTCGACGATCACCATATTCTGGTTGTCTTATTCCACAATTAGTCAAAGAATTCCGTGCGTGATCTGGATTTGTACCAAAATTTTCACGATAACTAGGATGTGTTAAAGCTAACTGAAGAAGATATCTGTTTTTAAATTTATAGCCTAAAGTACGTTCCAAGTTGTCTAAAGATTTATGAAATCTCAAATGGCAAACAAGTACTGGAATTAACATTGCATGTTGCACTATATCGCACATTATTCCAGTTCTATAAAATCCTTCAGAACTAACATCAACAGTAACATCGCGTTTCATTTTGCTTTGGGTTCTCAACTCCTGAAGCTTATTCTCTTTTGCTTCTAACTTTCTTTTATCTTCGAATGAAGGTTTTGGCATGTTCGCTAATAAATGACGAAATTTTACGTAATCTCTCCATGCTTTTTGATAACTGAAATAAGTAAAAATAATTGAGTATTGTTTTTCCGTAAAGAAATCATTTCATAAATACTTACTCTGCATTTCCTGCATAACTAAGTTGTGGCGGTCTAATTCCAAAGTGTACAATTTCAGGATATGCAATTACACCAGGCGGCTGATCTGTTTGATTCCTATCTAATTGATCTACGCGAACACTACATGGTTTCTTTCCAGGATATGTAACAATCATACCCTTTACCTCGTCAGCAAAATTTTGCCATTTATATTGGGGCATTTCCACCAACCTAGGTAGATCATCTGGCTCTATTAACAATTTACTACTTTTAATTAAATAATTTAAAACCTCATTCATGGATAATATTTCTTGCCCATTATCGGCTAAATCACGAACGAATCTTGGCATAAAATGAAATTGATCACAACCAGATTTATTTTGCGCGGCTTGTAAATCAAAATCTATAAGTTCTAATATTTCCTTAAACAAATATGTTTCTGAAAAAAAAAAAGGATTTATAAGTACAAAATACAGCAAATTATAGACTAAATATAGTAAAAGAAAACTTACGAAAATAGTCTAATTCTTGAATTATAAAATTTTCTGGTAACTTCTCATCTATGTAAAGAATTGTATACTCAATGTTAAATCTTATTACTTTACAAGTTGGCAATTTTACAAGAGGAAAATGTGAGAGCATAGAGAACCCTTCGAATATAAATTCATGTTCATCGTGCTTAATAATCGTTGGTGTTTTAGTAAGAAAATTTGTTGGGGGGCTAATTGTTATTCGATAATGATATAATTTATCAGCATTATTTGAATTTAAATCACATTTATTTATTGCACCCTCCCCAGCATAAATTCCATGTCTAATACCAGACCTCCTTGATTTTGCACTACATCTACACAGTGGTCCATCATTCATCTATAATATTAAAAATATTTTTTAATATTGCTTACATACGACATTATAAAATGCTTAAAAAGAAGAATATTTACTTCTCCAGGATCGTTGAACCACATTTCAGGATGTAATCTTTGTGGATGTTGCTTTTTTGCCATTAATTCTTCCATTGTTCTATCATCTTCATCCATCGAACTATCACTGTCAGAAGAAGAACTACTACAAGCTTCAGACTTATGCCTACACAAACGAGCTCTAGTCTTTCTTGGAGGTGGTTCATAAGGAGGCTACATAGTAAAAAATTAAAAATATTTTTAAATGTATAAAAATTATTCTATTATAATAATTAGAAGAAAATATACCTGTAAAGCTCTTGCAGCTGCAGCTCTTTTCAATAATACTTTCTTGAATAATTCACATAACTCGTGCAATTTAGGTGTACCATTCATTATTTTTGGATTGTTGTTATCTCTACTATAATATAAATCTGCTGGTGCAGTACGTGTCCATATCTTTCTTGCATTTTCCATGATACCTTCAGGTCCCATTGCAGATAATTCATCCATTTTCCTTTCCATATCTTTGCTTGTTGCACAATAATCTTGCCTTAAACAAATGAAATAGAACAAATTAAAATTTTAATAAGAAATATGTATATAATTTTATAAAATATACACTACCTATATTTTTCTAGAAGTAATTCTCTTTCAGTTCTGTCCCTGTTAACAGGAGGGTTATTTGGACTAGTAGTTCTACAGTAAGACTCTTGAGACCTGGATCTTTTTCTACTTCTGTAACTTGTATATCTCTGAGAACATGATGCATATAAATTATTTTTTCTGTATAATGACTTCCTATCAAAATCTTCTTCACAGTGTAAACGCTCTCTAGAAATTGATCTATTTTTTATGTGTTTTGAATACCTATCTCTCTGAGAATCATGCCTTGATCTATATAGTGATTTACTTGATCTCTCTCTTGATCTATTCTCAGGACTCCTGGAACGTTTCTTAAAAACTGAATGACTATTGGAAGGTTCTTTATCTTTATATCTCCATTCAAAGCTTCTATTTTTTGGGGAATTATTATATTTTACATATAATGACTTTCTATCATCTTCTTGGACTTTATTTGTTTCGTACCAAAAACTTTTGTTATCTTGTGATTTATACCAATCAGATGAATAATTATTAAACTTCCATTCTGTATTATCATTGTTGTGATACGCGTTTATATCATCCCAATTTGTATTAAAATTCCCACTTACAGACTGAGAATAATTAGATAATGCATAATTTTGATTATTATACTGCAGTTCTGTTTGAGTTTGATAAGAAACATCGTGATAAGAATTTGAGACTTCATTTTGATAGTATGTTCCCATAGAATGATACGGTGGATAATTTTCACTTTTATTTTCAGGCAAAGTAGAAACAGGCATATTATAAGAAGGTGGTGATTGTCTAAAATTTGAAGGTGGAAAATTTGGGTGTGGCACAGGATAATACCCCATATTTTGTGGCTGAGAAACTCCTGAATTCCAAAAATATGATTGACCAACATTTGGAGGAGGATTTGCCATTTTCTAAAATATATTTGATCTGAAATATATATTAAACTATATAAATAAGAATGAATATAATTATTGATTATAAGTGACATATATAAAAAATAACGCTATATGTTTATAAAACTAAGTAAAAATATATATGTTCTTACTTAAAATCTTTCAAATCTTCCTTAATATAAGGGAATATCGATATCAAATTATGAAAATTATAGGAAGAATATAAATTAGATCACATCACATTTTGTAATATTTTTTCAAAATTGATTTAGACTAACAATAATACTTGTCCGACATGTCTGTGTTCAAATACTATATAATTCTTATTACCATAGACAAAGTATAGAGTAGATCTATTACTCAACGCATTTTAGTGTCATTCCCAGCATTGCTGATTTAGTGTTCAATAAACCATTGACTATGAACTAACTTACAAGATGTGCATTGATTGAAATTTTAATATACATATAGAATTTAATGTACATACAAATTTTAAATGTACGTACAGGACAAAATATTGCGGTAATTTATCATACAATTTCAAACAACTCTACATTTCAGAAACAATAGAATAATATTTTTTCAGATTTTTTAAACATAATATAAAATTGCATATAAAAATTTATTATCATTATACACAACTTTTTTTAAAAACTTGAAAGTTTTATTAGCACAGACCACAGACGAAGTATATGAATACATCAAGCATCTTACGGGATTTCGTGGCCCGTGATACAAACGAGGTTACTTTCACCATTGACTAACTTTCATAGACTTGACATCAAATGGGGTCTTCGTGTTTCAGGGTCTGAAATACCGATTTGGAAAAAAAATCACTGGTTATCTAGCGTCCTCTACGCTTAAACAACGGTAAATTATAGAACTACGTCAAACAAAATGATATAAGTTGGTTCAAGAAAATGATATCCTTTATAGTGTTGTGAATTGTATATCTTCAGCACAGACGAGATAGAAATATATATACCTCGTCTATGCCACTAGATTCCGATACAAGAAATCAGTACCTAAAACGTTTTATATTATGCATCTATGTATATATCACAAAAAACTCTATCTGTGTTTTAATATTAATATACATTTCATGTATATAATTATTTAACTTCATTATTTTTAAAAATAATTTTTAATTAATATGTACTATATGTACTATCACTACGACATTGATTGCATAATAATGGCAGAATTCAATGTTTTTTATAATATCTTAGAAACTGTGTTAAAAATTATTGGAGACCATCGATTAAATTATTAGAAAAAATTACTCCGAATTATGTTCTTAACAACATATGCGAGATCAAGTTCATCGGTATGATATCTTTTAAGAATTATTTAATAAATTACGATAACAAAATGTAGGGAAGTCTTTAACCAGAATAATTGAAAGTTCCGCGTCGTGAAACATCAATCAATCGCAAATAGTATCGCAAATCATCGATAGCAAGCGATATTGAGATATATCGCTATCGCCACAAGATTGTACAATGTATCTTGCTATCATTCATTATCGATATTTCGCGATACCTATTGGCGCTCGCTATTGGTTAATGTTCGAGTACGCGGGACTTTCAATTGTTACTCTTGTTCAATTATTCTCTTTATGGTTTTCCGATATTTCGCCAATAATGAAAGAGTCGTAGTTTGTTAAAAGTTTATTATTAAATATTGTACATAAGTTGTAAATGATTCTATTACTATCATGTTGTAAATATTATTGTCAAGTTATAAATAGTTCTTGTTTATCAATTGACACCTTGTTCATTGACAAGAACAGATGTCTGTCGCGTAACAGATAAGAAACATAACACTGTGTAACAAAAAGTTATATATCACCATCGTAACAGTTGAATATTTTGAAACAAGAACAACGATAGTGACTAATTTCACCTTTGCACCACTATGTGGTGATAGTGTTTTCAGTGTCCGTGAGTCGATCAAATTTTCATTTATAAAGTAACTTTATAAACAGGCCTAGTTTATTTCGCAATTGTATTTATCTAATTGAAAGAAAAACTTTCATCGTTTTTAGCCTTCAAATTTTGAAATGCGTATGCACACTTATTACTGACTATATAGTTCATTAAGTTATTATTATAAAAATAACAAAAATTTCGATAATTCTGTAGTTTCGTATATTATTGGAATGTTTCAATAAAGAGTATTCAGTTGTAAATGATTTACAATTTAATGATCTACTTTGTATTGTCAATTCAATATGACGTTTTAATTAAATGATGTTAAAAGAAAAGAATCCTTCACGAACTGTACAGCACCATCTTCTGGTTATATGATAAATACAATTCAAGTTACATGAAAACAGCTAAAGTATTATATATAATTTTAACAATTACGTACAATAATTTTTATGTAATAATTTAACATATATCTATAACATATTTTAATTATAATATACATATAGTGATAGGATAATGCATATACATATACACATATTAATGTTTTGAATAGATTATAATACGCATGAGTAACCGTCGTTACTTTAGTTATTATTAATTGTTATATAAATTATTCTTAGGTGATATACAGATATACAGATGTGGTATAGATGTAGTCCGATATACGTATACATTGGATTAATATTTATTTATAATTTCTGGTAGCCATATTCATCCTATATGTTAAACATCCAACATGGGCGTTTCTTTTGTCGTCTGCAAAGTGTCAAATACTTTGCGCACAACAAAAATGTCCAGGAGCAGTAATACTTTTTAGCCATTCGAAAACGTTAAAAAGTTGTTTATGATTCTTGCCATTGCCAAATGCTTCGAAGTGACCGTACGATATATATTTGTTCGAGAAAATCGCAATTTCACTCGGTGTTGGCTATGACTCACAACCAAAGAGCATCATTCCAAGGTATCGCGACTTTGTCCGAATAATTAAGTTAACATCGAAGAAGATAAAATACATGGCTTCTACAAAATTGAAAATTGCAATCTCGATCGTCAAAATAACATGAGGTCCGTTTGACTTGACGTTGAAGCCTGCTAGAAAATGAAAAGGTTATGCCCGATTGTAAAACGAAAATTATGGTATTAAAGTGTTTTAAATAATACGATTGTTTACTAGATACGAATTATACGAAGTTACAAATTCAGAGTGAACGTATATTGTTGGCTTAAGATGTATCTAATATAAGAAAAGTGGATTGACTTATTTAATATGAGAATCAGCTGATTCCTAGATTGACAAATGATCTGATATGTACATTCGATGCTTAAGGAATAAAGGATAGAATTGTCTCATGTCGAAAATAGCGATACATGAAGAACATACATATATATATATATGTCATATTTTTGAACATATAGTTTCTTCATTATTCTAAAAAAATAAAAGTTGAAAGATGTCAGGAAATAATTCAACTACAGTGGGTACACTCAGAGGTGGTAGTTTACAAAATCGTAATTCCCAAAGATCTACACTTTTGAAAGTGGTAATCCTGGGTGACGGCGGCGTTGGCAAATCTTGCCTCATGAATAGATTTGTATCGAATCACTTTGACGAACATAGTTTTCATACAATTGGAGTAGAATTTTTAAACAAAGATATTGAAATTAATGGAGAGGCATACACATTGCAAATATGGGATACAGCTGGACAAGAAAGATTTAAGACTCTTAGAACTCCATTTTATAGAGGCTCTGATATTTGCCTTTTAACTTATGCCGTAGACGATAGAACAAGTTTTAAAAATTTAGCACTTTGGAGATCTGAATTTCTTTATTATGCTGACGTTCAAGAAGGATCAACATTTCCATTTATAGTTGTTGGGAATAAAGTAAGCGATGCATGTAAAGAAAGAAATAAGACAATCAATAATATTTATGAAAATCATTTTTATAGGTGGACGTTCCAGATTCTGAGAAGCAAGTTTCTACAGAAGAAGCTCAAGCTTGGTGTGCAGAAAATGGAGATCCTCCACTAGTGGAAACATCTGCAAAGGATGCAACCAATGTTGAAGCAGCATTTGGTGCAGCTGTTGCTGCATGGGCACAACTTGAAGCTAGACTAGAAAGACCATTAGTAGAAGATACTGTTGATCTTTCGAAACAACAATCTCCTCATCGTTCAAGTTGTTGTATGCCTGTGTCTGGTGCTGAGTAGGTTATAAATACAAGATTTTAAATATATTTTGTTTTCACAATATAATGCATGAAACATATTTCTGAAGATTCACAATCATAATCTAACTGGAATGAATGACAAAGAGATAAATCATTTTTGTGATGCATACTGGCAGCCTTGGTATGGACATATAAAATTTGTTTATAAAGAGGGTATGATATGTTGCAAATTGTACCAATACTTATAAATTATAATTAATGTATTGAGGATATATAAGGACATTACATTATATGAGAATTATATTATTTTCTTTGACCTAAGCAATATTTATTACTGACTAAACAATTTAAATTTGATGTTTAAAGATTAAACACCATTGGCAACACAATTAAAAAAAATCTGAAATCTTTAAATATACGATTATGTACTCAGATGACAACAAAGACAGAAATATTTAATATTATTATTGTAATGACAATTTTGCTGGTAATATACTTTTTCTTTTAGGTCTAACAAAATTATTTGAAGAGATTTCTTGCCTGTCTACAATACTTTCCTCGTAATAAGGTGAATTTTATTGCTAAAAGTAGTTTTTGTTTATTTTATTTTTAACGATACTGTTTCTTCTGTTGCCAATGTGAACATATTTATATATTTTTATAAAATCATGTCGTTTTATTTGTTTTTACAAATACTTTTCAGTTACGTTAAAATATGCAAAGTGAAATTTCACTTTCGCGGAAAAAAATAATACTTATGGTTGATATTTCCAGAATACAACTGTAAACTATAAGGTCAAATTGAACGTCCTACTCGTATCACGCTTTGTGCAGTTTGCGAGCTACAGACAGTATTTTAAGTATTTCGTACATCATTGGCTTGTGATAAAATAATAATAGTAATAACCATGATTATCAACTGCTTTATAAATAAGGAATAGATATAAAATGTAATTTAGCTTTGTAATCTAAATTTGCCTTATCTTCGCAGTACAAACTAAGGGCAGTAGTAGTAATATATATTTATCATAAATCCTCTGAATCATCTTTATATATACATATATATATATATATATGTGTGTGTGTATATATGATTTTGAAATATCTACACTATAAAAAAAAAAATACTCTGCTGCTCTTGGAATGCCCTGCTGTCGGTGTTTAAAGATTTTCCTACAAAGTAAATAATATTATACACACATCAAATAAAGCTTTTTGTACAACCTTGTACGTATAAAATGTATGAACGCATTTCTAAAGCACTGTAACTTACTTCAAAGCTACCTAACACTTTAGTAATGCTTTACATACAGAAAATAATATATAACATTATATAATTTAAGGATTATTTTCAATAACGAGGCTTGCATTAATTATAAATGACATGCATGCTGGTGCTTTTTGTATAGCTATGTATGGAATATATAAAATTTTGGCTTCTTATTCAACAATTTGTTAATTCAAGTGCAAACTACATATGAAATTTAATCATATCAAGGTGGAACCGTCTTACGCTCAATATGCAAGAACAATTCTATGCTATTTCAATATATTTTCATTTGTGGATACTGTACGAGTTTTATTAATAGTTTTATAAAAATATCTGTATAATTTGTTTACCAAATGGCAGTCAAGAGTTAAAATCTTGGATGTTAATTAACATCTATACTTTATAAAATTTATAATTTCAAAAATTGATCTTACAACGAAAACAAATACAAAAAAAGTAGAGGAACTTTGTGCTTCTTTAAAAATAATAATATATTGGCAGTATCTTTTTTTTTTTTTGTTTTTTATGTGATATTTTCTTATATTTTACAATTAACAGTAGTCTATAGATTACTTGGTAATAATACAATTATTGATAACGTTATATTATAACAATACATCATGTATGTTCAAGACATCACTGTACACTTTTTTTCAAATTTCAAAGACAAAATATTTATAAAATACATTAAAAATACATTAAAAATTAAAAGTGATAATATGAAAATTTGGAAAAAAGTGTACACGCATCTTACGATACTTCTCTCATTTAAACTTTTTAACAATATTTACAAATTAAGTGCGCTATAGTTATTCAGATCAAAGATTTAACCTTCCATTATTTTTGTATACAAATCTGCATTTTATAAATATTTTTTATTCAATAATAATTAAGCCATGCTATCTTTTTTAATGGACAATTAAAAATTGCATCCTGTATGCAAAGGAATAACTTTAAATTGAAAAAATTTTTTTATATATTTCTGTAAATACGAATTTAGAATAATTATATTTCTCGCACACGTATATTACATGTAATTGTTTCAAAGTTCTTCTAATTAAAATGAACTTTTCGGCAATGTACATTAATGTACATTTTTGTTGTAAAAACACAATGTATTTTAAATACATAAGCTAATGACAATGTTCTGTGACATCCACAATAACAGATTTTTTCCACCCAAATAAAAAGTAGCCAATTGCTGCACCAAATACTACAGCAAAACACAACCAGACATTATAAGTCATGAAGATCAGCATAAGGAAATATGACAGTACAATTTGCACAATATGTAAAAACGTTTGAAACGTATGCATCCAGGATAACATTGTGGGCCTGCACAGATTTATACGAAATGGATTAATTTCTGGATATAAAAAAATATATGCATAATTATATTAATTTATCATGCTAAGCAATATTAACAATAGGATTAAATGAAATTGCAATTAAATAACCGAAGACAATTATACAGTATTACCTCGCATTCTGATCGCAAATTGGATCAAAGAGAGATCTATATCAAGAATTTTGACTTGTCATACTAATAAATAGATTAAAGTAACACTTGAATTTTTTTACATTATATAAGTATTGTTAGGATCTCACGGTTATTTCAAAAAATAATGAAAATAGTGCTGATTAGAGTGTGATAAAACATTAGATCACAATACGAACTTAATACCACAATTGGTTATGTTAAGTATTTGCCCAAGAATAGAATTTTAGAAATATAACTGCATTTTCACAGACAAGCGATTTCAAAATCAATAGAAAAAAAAAACCAAATCAAGAAATTCACTCCTACTTACGGCTGTTTATGAATTACTTCTCCAACCATACTAAAAAAATAAAAAAAAAGAAAGTGAAATCAAAATATGACAATTTTTATGAATATAAATATAAAATATCGATTAATACAACTATAAGTTTCTAAGTTCGACCATATGTCTAAACGGGTGAAACTTACTGTACAACTCTGTTATCCTCCGCTACAACATTTTTCTCTTGCGGCATCGTGACACTCCTGTATTGAAGGGAATTATACATTTTCCAGAATAAATATTCTCGGTAATACTTCAATCCTTCGTAAAGTGCGGCCATGATCATGATACCGATCATCGATCCTATGAGGCCACTGATTGACGAGATTTTCCACGATTCAAATAATACATTTTCACAATATCCTCCATGGAAGACCATCTGCAAACGAAATTTTTATATACGATAGTCAGCACCAGAATTTTATCTTTGGATGATACATACCGACATACCATGCATCCCCATGTTGCTACAAGCTTCTGAGGTAGCAGTAAGGTGACTTCCATGATCCATGCCAGCATGGTCCACAGAACTGTGCATATTTTCGTGCATACTCTGATGATCCACAGTTTGATGAGGTGTGTGAGCTGCGTGCTCACTCGATGCATTCATCATATGTGCCATATGATTGTGGGACATCTGTAAAAAAAAGATGTTTCAAATAAGACAAAACAAACAATCTTTTACATAAACAACCTGTTTAATAATAGTAATAAAAAAATATAAATTTTCTTCAACCAGTTTAATGTCATAGATATTTTAAAAACTGGGAATTCTAGTAATGATGAGCAATTACATGTGTAATAATAATAATAGTTGCCACTTTTTCTGCATTAGATAAAAGACTGTTATTACAAAAAAACAATCATCATATTATTTCTTATTTAATTTGTGAAACTCGAAGGTTGAATCACTATTGAAAACACATTACAGTAATTTACTTCATAATTCTTAAAACTACGTATTCTAAAATCATTAATAGGCTATCACTAAAACTATTAATTTATCGGTGACGTAAAAAAAAAAAAAAAAAAAAGAANAATTGCAGTGCAAATTTGCAGTAGTTCTTTTTATCACCATAAGATGTTGAAGGTGAATCAGAATTCTAAGAACACTTGCTCAATAGATTTCACAGTGAAAGTATTTGCCATATTGTGAGGCATGGTCTCTATGTACTGAAAGCACTAATTAATAAATTAAATTGTAATTAAGCAATAACAAAACATCAATGCTTCAACTTTGTTTATTTGTTTAAGAAAAACTTCATCAACTTTTCAATTCGCTGTTAAATTACTTCCTTCTTCTGGGGAGAGCAATTACGTAACTAACCAACGAATAAGAAATTTGATGGCTCTTCAGAAAACCGTTACCATATCCGTTCATAAATGAACGATAATACTTTTTTTGAGCAGTCAACGATGTCTTTTTCTAATTAATACCATCATCTCTGTGAAATCATTCGTTCCCCTTCGGCAGTCTGCCAGACTAGCCGTGAACGAGTTTGGAACAAAAGTACAAGAAGAAACGAGTTCATGACTGGCAGCAGTCAGGTAACGTGAACAATGAGAACGAACAACGGAAAAAAAAAAAAAACAAGAGTTGGTGTACTTTCTAAAGCGGATTTCTTCGGGATAGTTTGTACGATCTCGCGTAAATCTAACATTCCATTCTACACAGTTGCTTAGCTAGCATTCATAACGTTCATCGTTCCAAGATCTAAAAACTACGGTAAAATTCCATCAGTTAAAAAACAATTATAATTATGACATTACGAAACGTTGATTATAAAAATTCATAAAAAAAAAAGGAGATTCAATATCATAAATATATTTTTTTCAGATTAAAATTATTTTTAAATAAAGATTGTGTGTAAAGAAAATGAGAAAAAAGACAAAAACAGCTGTATTGACACGAATGCGTTTACACGAAAAACACTTACGTGAAAAATAAAAGCGGATATACTTGTCTTATCGTTACAGGTGCATCAATTGATTTGACTAATTATAGAAGTACAATTTTTATGAAATCACGATCGTACGCGCTGAATGGCGAATGCTTTGAAACATAACGCTTCGTGAAAATTAAACTCTCTCGTTGAAAGAGAAACGCGATATGTTTTGTACTGTAAAACGATAATCCGCAAAATCGCGTCGCGAAACCCATTTTGCTCTGCACACTGCTAATCTTCATTACTTTAGTAAACAGTATTTTATCTAAATGATATATGCATACACATTTCTCTTTGAGTAACGAGTATTGTTATATTCACTTTTAAAATGCACTATGAACATTGTATGAAAATCTGCATTTTTTTTTTTTTTTACAACAGTTGTAAAACGTGTTCGTAGAAATTTCGTAAAGGAATGTCGCGTGTATATTATTTTCATAATTTTACTATCGAATTTAGTAAAATAAACAATTTTTCTAAGTCGTGGGTAACAAACATTAAGAAATATTTTTTAAAGTTGTTGCCAACTAAAATAAACCATATTTATATGTTCTCTTATCTTTAGATATATTGCTCATTTTATTTCATCGATTGATTGAGACTATCCTTATCTATTTATTCTCTAATAGCACACGGAAGCAAAATGTTTACAAACATACTTGAGTTTTGCAATTGAAAGAATGTGCGCGTACGTATCATTTTTACGATTTCAGATAAAGTAATAACGATATCTCGTTTCAAATTTTAAAAGAATATTTAGTATATATCAGGCAATTACAGTCGATTCTACAATACGAACCGGCGTTTTTGATAACATCGGTAGTATAACAAGGAAAAATGTGGAAGGTAATACTGATAGTCAAATATTGAACGTGATACGAGTTCCCCCTTACTTTCAAGGGGAATTTCATGATAATAAACAGACAATTTCATCGCGGAAACCACAAGTGATTAGAACAAACGATGGGGACGCGGTGCGTTAAAAACAGGAAATCGATCAGGGAAATAACTGGTCGTAATACAGGAAATTACTTTTAACTTGAAACAATTTGTATAATCATAATGTATAATTTAAAAAAAAAATCCGTATTAAATAGAAATAATTCCTACGCTATTGTATTTCAGACCATTTGTGAACCTCTACGCCATTGTAGATGGATATGCGATGCTCCGTTGGAATCCTTATATTGAAATACGAAGATTCCATCGGGGGAACATGCTTTATAATTTTCTTGGAAGATGTTTCGATTATCGATTTATTCCATTATTAAAGACCCTCTGCTTAAAAGTGTGAAACGGAAGATTTTTGAATGGCATTGTTATACTTGAAGAATTAATCACTAGAACATTTGATGCTTTTCAAATATTTTCTGAATAATACGTATAATCTTAATAATTTATATATGTTTATGTTTATGTAATAAATATGTTTATATTTATATAATAATTTATATAATGATATATCGGAGCTTGTAAGTAATGTAAAATTGGAAACGATCAGGATTGAGCAATATTGGTCTCAATTGAAATCGATGATGGTTGTGATTAACCAACACACGACACAGCAGTACTGAGATTTATGAACGAAAATCAAATAGCAAACATTAAATTGTCAATTATCAGCTTCTGTACGAAAACAATATTTTTTTTTTGTAATCGTAATTTAAAGAGAAACTTTATGCGTTACATTTTAACTGGCAACGTTCTTACAAAGAGACATGCAGTGATACATTCACTTTTTTATCAGTACAAGCCATCACTATACCATACGCCACGAAACATGTCATTACAGCATATGTCATTACAAAATTCAAAGAAGAAATACTTTCATTTTGTAGGAGCACGATGCTAAAATTTAATATCAGAAGTAGTTGACAGATAGAGCTAATGACAGATTGTAGAGACTACAGAGATATTAACGCTAAAATATAACGAAGGTTTGATTACATGACCACCCTACTGCATTCTAGTAATGTGAATATATGTAGCTGTCAATATGGGTCATTCGCGTTTAATGTATATCACGAGATTNACGAAGGTTTGATTACATGACCACCCTACTGCATTCTAGTAATGTGAATATATGTAGCTGTCAATATGGGTCATTCGCGTTTAATGTATATCACGAGATTAAGAACTGATTGCACTCATGCGAATTTCAAATTAAATTTTTGAACGAATTACATCATCTGTACTAATTAAATTAGACTAGTTCCGTGTATAAAATATTAAAAATTCTCGATCTTACCTTTGCTAAATAGCCGAGGTTATGTTGTAAAATGTGTTACTTTTCTGCAAAAATACTTGGACACGATTATAACAAGCAGACACTTTCTCTGTGGGAACGCTCGAACAATCTCTCAGAGACTCATTAATAAACTGCATATAACATTCACGATTTCCTTCATCGCCGTAGATGTAACATAACGAAGACTCGGCTTAATGGTTTTCGGCGGGTAAACACGTGACAAAACGCTCGAACAATCTCTCAGAGACTCATTAATAAACTGCATATAACATTCACGATTTCCTTCATCGCCGTAGATGTAACATAACGAAGACTCGGCTTAATGGTTTTCGGCGGGTAAACACGTGACACTAGAGTAGTGATACTATTATTTCCGTTTCACAGCAGATGGCGCAGTAAGTCAGTTTATGTTGAAAATGTTTTGAAATTTAAAGACAAAATTGTAATGTCAAATTAAATATAGATACATGAACACTGA
>NIPQ01091918.1:0-20708 GCA_002806875.1 Lepidotrigona ventralis hoosana
TCTTCGTCAAAATTACTTAATAAAACGATGGATAACTGGATTGTAAAGGAAACATTCTTTTTGTTCGTTGAATCTTTTTTACTCGTTAGTTAAACTAGGACTCGAATTATCGAGGATCAACTGTGTAATAAACACACACGTGACACGGTGATATGAAAACGTGTAAAAACTTAATTCTTTCGAGCTGTAAGCTGTGCGCTGTATATTTGTCAATGTTGAAGAATAGAAAGGCCATAAAGCTCTCGGTGTGTTGTTACCAACGATACTCGCATTATCTTGTCACGTTGAACTCGATAGGGATTATTCGTCTCAATATCTCGTTCCTCACGGCAGCTAGAATTAGCTGTCTCGTCTACGTGTTACAACGCTTTGAATTACTGATTTCAATCACGATACATATACAACTACGATACTTGTAATTTGTCACCAACTTCGTTAATAAAAATGAATAATATCATCGACAACCTTCTGTCGTTGTAATCTTACATAGATGCAAATTACTCCAACATCGCGTAATAGTGAAAATAAAATTTATATTAAATTGTTAAATCAAACGAGATAAACAAATTGTTAAAAAAATAATTCGTACCGAGCAAGTCCAATTTTGATTTCGAACGAACTGATATTCAATCTGCATTTTACAGTAGTTTATTTAAACTTTTCGTGAAACACACGTAGTCTTATATATATATAATGAAATGAAACAGGAATTCGTCAATTCTCCTACGAATTACCGTTTCTCATTCGCATAATAAAAATTACTACTTGCGCACGCATTTCCGTCTCCACATTTAACAAAATTAATAAATCGTGCAATTTCGAGTTTTCCCGTTAACAGAATGAAAATCCACGTTCGGACAAACGATTTCAATCTGCAAGTTAATCGAGCGCCATTATAAAATTTCCACGCAACGTTTACCAGTAGTCTAGGTGTTTCACCGAGACATTAACAAACAAAAATAATGAATAAACTTTCGCGAAAGGGAAGAAAAATGTGTTCGTGAGAACCTGCTGCGTAGAAATCAAAAAGCGGTATTTCCGAAGAGAGAAGAAAGGAGAAGAGAGAGAATGTGATCGGGTTAGGCAGATTCCAGCGATCCACTAGGAAATAACGTACAATTTCGAGTTTTACCAGCGGAATAGGACGAGAAAATGGAATAGGGATGCGAGGCACGTATCGACAAGCTGGTCACCAACGCGTTCAATGGCAACCCGAAATAGAAAGAAAAGGAGAGAAAGACGTTGCCTTGTTCGTGTACGAGCGGAGGCACTTGGCTCGCCATCTTTCTCCGGAGAAACCGGCCCGCTCCTATTCCCTACACTTCTATCGAGGAGCATCGTACACGGGGTGAGCGCTTTTACAACGGTCAGCGCTCTCTGATGCCCGAACAAATCTCACCGACAACTCCTCGCATGCAGTCCAATTTAACTAAATCCTTTCCGCTTTTCCCTGGGCCGGAGCGGCGCGGACGAGAGAAGCGTAAAGGGAAGAAGGAGCCGGGTGGAGGAAGAAGCCATACGTGAAGATAAGATTGGAAAAGTTGTATGAGGGGCAACTTTAACAGCTATATAACCATTACGGTGCCGATAAAGTGGAATCTAGTGTCTTAACGGTCTGGAACGAAATTCCGGATATAGCGCAGTATATTCCAATGGAGTTAAACACGACGTTCAGATACTAGTTTTCTACTCGCTGCCGTGAAGGGTGTACATACTGCTTTATTGTTGGCGCGGATCCGTGGAAATGGCAGCCACCCTCCACTCGGTTCGACAGCACTGTTTTATCACGCACTCGTTTCGCCATCTCTTTCTAAATGGCAAAGCGATCCACTCATGCGTAGTATGTGTGCCCGTGTGTTGGTAGAAGGCGATATTTATGTCACGGGGAGATTGATAAATCTAAATACTCGCGACAGTGTCTTCCGTGTAAAAGAATGGCGGTAACAGTGATTTCAGGATGGCAAATGGATAGGTACTCGTAGTTTCCGAACGATGTGAACTTTCGTTCGATGATTTATACATAAATGCATAAATGCATAAGTAATATTCCTGAGTTTGAAACTCAGTCAAATTTTTATTCTTGAATAATCTTCAATATATACCTTTGCAAAGTATTCCTGATGATGATAGGAAAGTTACGATTAAAAAGCTTTATATGAAATCAATTGTTTTGCTTGTTTGTACAAATATAATTTGATACACTAAAGAACAATTCAATAATACTATTCTAAACGAATAGCAACAATCTTTCAAACACAAAACATGATAGTTCAATAATATTACTTAAAAACATTTGTTGCTGAAAACATTTTTCTTATGACTAGATTGATCACGATCTTGAAGATTGAAATCTTCCCTTTACAAGAAGCCATTAAAGTTTTCTGTGCGATTTTTTCTCGCCATTTTATCGAATTTTGAATATTACAGTTAAATGACAAAAACCTCAAGAAATTCTAATATTTCGTAGTCTAATTTCTATCAAAATATCATTGACAGCGCAATACTTTGAATATTTTATTTTTTTAAATTGTATGCATTATATGCTATTACATTTCACACCTATATGCTATTTTACGTTTGAAATTTTTCTATAAATGTACAAATATATTTTAATCAAAACCTGATTGAAATGAACTTTTGCCAACTCCATCCTAAACCTGAACTATTATATAAATAAAAGGAATCAGTAGGTCAATATTTATATAAACTCCAGTATTATCGCACAAGTTGATTTAAACTGTGTTCTATTGTTCGTCTAAACGGGGCATTTAATCTTTTCCGCGAAAATTTATCAGAAATAAATAATTGATCAGGCAGCACAAACAAGGGCTATTAATTTCACGTCATAACGAGCATTGTTGTAAATATAAAAAAAAAAAAAAAAAAAAAAAAAAAAAAAAAAAAAAANCGGTAATACGTGTTTGCGCTGTAGGCTACGTTTGCCATAACTCACTTATGGGAGTGACAGCTTGCATAATACCCGCGAAATTGGTTTTATAAGACGACGCCAAGCACTGCTTCACAACAATGCCATAAACGCACCGGTTAAATTACGACTCGCAGTGGCGTAACAACGCAACACTTCTCGGCAGAGAGAACGTTTTGAAACACGCAACGATTGATTTTTGAAACGTACTTCTACGAAATGTTCGATTAACTCACTTCCGTGATATAAAAGGTGATCTGAAACAAAATCTGTTATCTGCCGTTTGTTTTAATGTTTAACACGTTCCACAGTGCCAAACTAGTTTTGAGTAGAACCCAAAATGGTACCTGTACCCGCGAAGAATTTTAAAAACGTTAGAAAATTGCGTATCTTCTAGTTTTTTGCAAGCTGAGAATTTTGTCATAACGAAATAATTACAATTACGTTCTCGTGATATATATATATATATATTTATTAGACATCGCTCGGTACCAAATTTGCTACACATGGCACTGAATGTGTTAATACCGTTCGGAAGATAAAAAAAAAAAAAGAAAAAAGTCTGCGAAGAGTCGAGAGGAATTTGAAAAAGAGATGTTACTATATGAAATGGCTTGTTTCTTTGCGAAACGTTGGAAATGGTCACGCACGTTGTTACAAACGTATCGTATATTGGTTAAACGTTTGATGTAATATTGGACGCGATGCAGGAAATTGAATACCCTTCGTGTGGACAGCTATCATTTATACGTGTATGAACTTTGTGACAATATCTGTTATTGATCCCGCATTTAGCTTTACGTGTTTAATACGCGATTGCTGTTAAACGCCGCGGAAGAAAATACGGAATTATTTAATTAAATATTTATGGGGAAAAGAAATTAACAGGACGAAATTTTGATCATTGTAAGAGCGGTGGAAATCTTACGATTTAGTAAAATATTGAATTTCACACGTAATAAACAAGATAAAATTAGAAAATAAACAGAAGAGAAATGGTCAAGAAAATTTGTACGTAACAATTAATTAAATAATTATAAAATTGATACGTATAAATATCAATTCGATGAAAAAAAAAAAATTTATGAAAGTTTCGATGCAAGAACTGTCGCTGAAATTAATTAATTCCAATAGATAATAAATAAAATGACCAAGAAACGATAGATGTCTGGAAATTCAAGTTTCGTACATGACAACTAAACTAACTGAAAACTAAAGCACTCGGCGTGATAATTAAAATTGACAAATCGAGAAACATTCGAAAGACGAGATTTTGTTGCTGGTACGAACGATTCAACTTTCCCAGGCAAGGTCTGATTGCAAATCACGTTTGATAAACAGAAGTGTCATAACTCTGCGTAGGTGAAATCGTGCCTATGCAATGCCTCACGCACAAAGAACTTTACTACTCGCTGAGTTATAATCTCTCGTATCATTGTTTTATGGCGGAACCATAAACAATTCAGACGCACGGCACCATTCGCCTGCGGGGTAAGCAGGCTAGAGCCGCTGTGATTTACCGAAAGTCGTAAATTTTTTAACTTACCGGCGGATTAGATAGCGCCATCTGAATGTAAATTCATCCTGACAAAACTGTGCCAGCCACCGGCATACCGGACCAAAACTTTATTTCCCGTTTATAATGGAGTTTCGGCCTTTTATGCCTTCAGATTTTACGCCAGTGCGCATCATTTACATAAGATAAATACTTTCGGACTGCGCTGTTGCCCTATTTAGCCAACGGCAGCTTAACCCTATTACTATATTCGCTTCGTTTACCCCTCTCGTTTAATGATCTCGCGAAATTCTCCTTGGAATAATATCTCCTAAAAATTGCACGTGTGTTCTCTCGTCTCATTTCCTTGCGCGTGTTCATTAAACATTGGGTGAAATATCGACGGGGGTTGATTTCAGAGTGATACTCTTTTCTCGTGAGCGTCGAATAAATTTTGGAAAATCGCCTTCATTTTTCTATATTTATTTGTGAATCAGGTAATCAGTAGATTTAGATAGCTTTCGAGTACGTATGTACCAATGATCGGTAACAGAAAAAGATAATTAACATCTCGTAATAAAAAGCTTCTGATGGAAGGAACAATTCTATTGACAAACAGCCAAAATGCCAATGATCGAGATAAATTGTATACATTATCTTCCAAATTCTTCGAAATCGCGACGAAAATCAAATTAATTTGGTTAATGTCAAAAGCTACAACTTTCCCCAAGAAAGAATTTCAGGTATTTTTAGCGTCGTTTCTCCGAGTCGCAGGCGATTGTACATCTATCAAAAGTTGTTGATTATTTGTGCTGATATGCAACATTGAAACAAGTAGTGACAAACATAATGGTAAATATAACGAACGTAACGTTTGTTTGCTAAGTACATAGTTCCACGCTGATTAAGCTATGATTTGCGAACGAGATAAGATCCCTTTCGTAAAATTCCACGAGTGTAAGTGACTTCCAAGGAATACAGATCAGCAACACTATTTCTACGTTGATAAAATCATCAAGCTATCAAATTTTTTTCGTGCATTTTATTCGAACATTCACAGGAACTCAGAAATTCTTTAACATGTAAAATAATACACGTATATACGATTTCTACTTGATTTTACAAAACTAAATATCTCGTATTAGCTGTAGAAATCAATTCATCTTGCATTAATGAAAATTAAGAATTCGAAGGATTTGCACGATTGTTAAAAATCTCTTCTCAAGTTTAGCGGGAAATTAAGAAAAAAAAGAAAAGAAGAAAAATGAATAGATAAATAACAAATTCATTGAGAAAAAAAAAACGGGAATGAATTAATTTCTACGCTCGATACACAGTCAGTTATCTGCGCGCGTTGCAAAATGTCCATCGTGAGCAGAAGAAAGAAACCATCAAATCGATCTGGAAGAAACGATTTCCCGAGGCATGGTTCTCGGTCTATCGCGTTTCAATCACTCGAGTTCACCAAACGGTAACAATTGATCCTGTTTCTAGGCCATTTGCCGGATAGCACGATCGTCGTAAAACGGTAGGGAGAGGGAGAGCCGGAGAGGCGAGGCGATGCGCCTTCAAAAACATGTCCACTTTCACGGGACACGAAAACGGGCACGAAAACTACCCGGAGATCGGTGTACAGCGCGGTAAGTAGCGGCCATGATCCGGCTGTATGCGCATGGCGTTGTAAGTTCGCTTGCAAACGGCCGAATTATTCAAATGTTGCCGCGGTTGCAAGTGGTTCTGCGTTACCGTGGCGACGACAACTGGCGCGTTTGCGGAGTCATCCGCGGATGGCATTGCCGCAAACTTTCGAGAGTATCCCACGGCGATAAATTGGCGTCGATACCGCGGCCAATTTCCTGAATACGTTTAAGATGTAGCTGCGGTAGCGACGCGTCCTCTCTTTTCTCTTCTTCTTTGTGCAATTGCAGCGGCGAAAGTTGAATCTGGAGGAAGAAAAGAAAAAAAAAAAAAAAAAAAAAAAAAAAAAAAGANGGATAATTTAAATGATTTTTTTTTAAAACGATCGACTTGTCGCTTTCTCAAAATAACAAATGAACAAATATTCTACTGATTGCAAGAATGTGTTGTTACCATTGTTTTCTAATAAATGAATAATAATGTGTGTTTTAAATTTCACAATAAATTATTAATCCTCCACGATTTTATTACAACAAGAATGTCATATATATGTATTAAATTCGTAGGTGTTCGTCGTAAACATTCTTCAACAAATTGCATGTGAAAATAAATTAAGCATACGTACGTGTATGCTTTCCATATGTGACACGGATAAAATAAATATAATAATGAACATAATATGTCTTTAACTCACAATTGTGTACATTACAATAAATCTCATTGATAATAATCTCAAATGTTGCTACTCACACTTGTTACTTTTGCGACGAATATAATAATTCTTAATTCAAATGTTACACGAGTGTGTAACGAAATATTAATATACAAATCATATAATTCTCTTACTGATATGACAGTTCATTGTATTCATTGTATTTATTGTTACACCTGTTATTTTTCCCATGAATATAACATTGGAAAGAGAATGGAATGAAAAAAAAGGAGGAGGGGAGGGGTATAACACAGCACAAGTAGTAAAATGGCGGTGATTTATCGGGACGTGTCGCCTGCCAGATTACCCCTGCAACCCTTACAACACCTAACCCTAACAGAAAGTTGCTGGAGAATCCGACACTTACGGCCGCCCACATCGCGATGAACGAGCCAATTAATATTGCTTCCCTCTTGTACTTGCTACTGCCTTTGACGCCTTGCTGGATCATCCCCGCACCTATGTGAATAACTGGAAGAACGTCTAGACGGAGGATCTATCACTATTATGCAAAGTCGCAAGTAACGGTGGTATTGGTAGAGTAACTGATAAAAATATAATAAATAAGCTTCTGCTGAATACAGGCTACTTTACATCATACAAATTACAAATTGTCCAAGCCTTTCACCTGATTGAGTTTCATTTAGATCACGATATGAGAAAGAACATTTTTTTCTGTATTGATTTTTTAATAATGGAAACTGGCATCTCTACTGGTGTTTTTTTTTTTTTATGTAAGAAAAATCTCAAAGCATGAAATTTCCATCCAGAGACGTTGGAATTAAAAAAGTAGCAAAGCTTGATATTACAATTTTACTTTTACTGTAAAATCACTTAAATCCGTAAATTGAATCTCTGACCAAAATTACAAACACATCGCTCCGACTACTTTTTTGGTACTTCTAGCTTTCAAAATTTCAACTTTCATTGGTACAAAGTTTTCTCACGTAAGCGTTTCCAATTTTCATCATCGATTCTCCTCGAAAAACTTTTTTGTAATTAAGACGATCAGCGTTGGCCGAAACGTCCGCGTTTCTGGAAAGTTAATGTCAATCGGAAGAACTCAATTGCAGCGTGTAACATTTGTTAAAATCAACGTTACACGGTGGTGAAACTAGCAGACACGGTGATGTTAGCAACCTCCATCACTGCCGGCATTGTTTTAATGTTCTGCGTGATTCTGTGCCGCTCTGCGTGATGAGGCTTCCTAATAACCAGTCGCTCACACGTCTAGTTTTACCTCTCTCATCCCCCCCCTCTCTCTCTCTCTGTCTCTCTTTCTCGGTGCCGTCGACGTCACCCCATACCCGACATCACCAACACCAACCGACCCCTTCTCGCAAGCTGCGAAACTGTGGCATGTCGGCTTCGCATCAATCTTGTTAAATTACCCGCCCGGCCAGGAGTCGTTCTCTCGCTTGTGGATTGATAAATTGCCCGATCCCGTCTTCCGCAGACACGTAACGCTCGGCGTCGCGACCTCGAGGTATAGGGAAATGCTACGAGCTACCAGCCCCGAAATGCACCGAAGAAAATCAAATTAACGTTACGTACGCGCCACTTCGGCTCCTAACAATCTCGATCCTGCACCGATTTTACATTTCGTCGTGTCTGTGTCTGTGTGTGTGTGTGTGTGTGTGTGTCGAATTGTCGACATCGATGATTACTCTTTGCCGAAAAATTGACGACGATCTCGTCTTGAAGCATAAAATCATACTTCGACAGTTTCTTTGAATTTGTTTGTTTCTTTCTCTTCTCGCGATCATTTTCTCTTTTCTTCGATCATGGTCATGACACGACCAGCACAGTACATTTATGGGCTAATTATTATAATAATTTGAATTTTTTCAATTGTTACTGTAAATTTGAATATAATTGAATATAAAAATTTTTGTATGTATATATATATTGTTAATAATTTTTATGTATTTAATTTTTTTTCTATAAATTTATTATTTTTCTATTTTATATTTGAATCAAGAACTAAATGGAAATTCAGTGTAGCCTCATTTCATAATTATATAAAAAATTAATAATAAAATTGAATATAAAAATTTTTGTATATATATATATATATATATTGTTAATAATTTTTATGTATTTAGTTTTTCTTCTATAAATTTATTATTTTTCTATTTTATATTTGAATCAAGATTATTATTGATTTTTTTATATAATTATGAAATGAGGCTACGCTGAATTTCCATTTACTTCTTCATTTTATTTAATACTTTATACTTTACTTTACTCATTACCTATTATTATATTTATCATTTAATTTATTAAGTTTATTTAATTCAATAAATTTTTATATTTTAGAAATGGTAAATATTTTATGTATTAATAATTTTAAATTTATTTATTTCATTATATCTTTCTTAGTTAAAATTCCAATATATATGTTGATATATATTTATTCATTTATAATGAATAATATTTAAATTTAAATTTATACTTAATTTCTGATCTATCAACTAGCCAAACAAAATATGAAGATATGATCTAGACTATGTTATAGACTTTGTAAAATCGTATGATCTGCTTGATTTCGTTTTAACGAACCTCCATTTTAACAGTTCTTGTTTCCCTTTTCCTTGCCGCGAAATTCTCTTCTATCGTGCGGAAAATTATGAACTCGACCAGCACGGTACAGTTGTAATATGAAACACGGTTGTATAATAACAACAATTTATAATTAATTTTTGACAAATCAACTAGCCACGAAGATCTGAATTTAATTATAAATTTGAATTTAAATATTATTGTTATAGAATCAACTAGGCAAACAAAACATGTATAATAATATTATGTATAAATATAGTAATTCAATTGTAACAACAAGTGCTACATATAAATATAACGATAATTATACAAATGCATGTAATCACACAAGTGACAGAAATTGATCGTTAAAACCAACCAACCCGGTTGAAGCCGATCGTCCAAGGATTCTTCATAACGAATACATACGCGAAATCGTGCGCGGCATACGCTATCGTTCGGTTGGCTGGGTGTAACCATCTTATGTAGCTTGGCCTTTGAGAGCGGTCTAGCCAGCTATCCTCATTCGGATCTGTCCTATCGCTTTCAACCGAGTACGATGAAGATAACTATCAGCTCGTTACATCTTTCGGGCAGCCAAAGCACGGCCATAGTACACACACACACACACACAGAGGATGTGTTGTAACTACAAGCATGAGTGGTACATACCACCTCCAGTTGGATCACCAGATGAGATAGAAAGAAAGCCAACTAAGCCATTGCTGATAGCGTCTCTAAGCTTGCGGACCTGGGCTAGCCAGTGCGCGGCGTCAGTGGCTAATGGCTGGTCCGCGGCTTTAGCGCGACAACGCGACCATGTTGAGTCGGACCAACGTAATCCTTACATATGGCCAGATTCCGTGGGATTAGGAAGGCGCGAACCCATTGTGCTTGTTCCTCCGTCTCTCTGTTGACTGTCCTCTCAATATTTAGTGTAAGCTGCCGGCTACTTTCGCGAAAGAGCTGCATGGAATATTCACTTTGCTTATCCCCGGCGAAGTCTTCGAGACGTGCGCACACACACACACACACACACACATATACACATTTAGACTAGATATGGTGCACGAGCCACCCGGCAATCTCGAGGTATTTCATATTTTGCGAAATTTCTACGATATTCTTTGCTCCTCGATGCGAGAGGGAAAAATGTTGCCTCGTTTTATCGTTGTATATCTAATTCACCGTCAACGGGCAGAGTTTAATTCGAATTTTTCGATCGTTGGCAGAAAAATTTCTATATATTCTATCGATATTGATTTCAACAATTTTTGATCTTCGTTTGATGAACGAATCGTAGAATTTAGATTATTATCAACTACAATGTTGTATATAATTACGTAAAAATATAGATAAATCAACTCGTAACTGAGTAAAATATAAACAAACTTTTGCAAGCCACAGTTCCCCGAAGAATTCATTAGTAGCGATACAACCATGTTTGATCTTCGTTCGAATAAATATAAGTAGATTAATTCAATCAAATATAAATAAATTTCCACCGTTGCTCGAAGAATTTCATTTTCATTCATTTTAGTCTCCATTCAATTCCAAATTATAGTAATTAAAAACTATTACTAACTAAGAGAATAAATAAATTTTCTTCGAATCGCAAGTTCCTCCGAAGAATTTTTCTGTCTTCAATTCCAAATCAGAGTGACTGAGGATTTACTTGAATGAGTGAATGAAACACGGACGAATTGAACCAGGGACTGCTCTATGTAAGAAAGCATATCGCCGGGAAGCGCAATCAATCCTCGAATGACGAATATAATTGGCCAATGAGTTAGCTGATTTCACTTAACGAATGACCGATCGTCTGGCGGTCGTTTTCTAGAACAGAATGGAACACACAATCCGATTCGATGCGGTCATCGCGTTCGCTGAGAAGACGTTCCGTCAGAGGCAAACGTATCATCGTTACGAACGCTCATTATTCAAACTTACCGCGTTCCATCTATCTTAGTTTTACATCGCGGGACGAGGATGTGAGCTGCGTGACGATGTCGGCGGCTCGAAATCTCTCGGCATGCATTATTCACAGTTTTATATTGAAATTGCACGGGACATCGTTGCCCGTCCAAGAAAATGGAAATGCACTTTATCTATCGCCCCCTTTGACAATCCATCAAACATGCGCCGCGCTTGTTTCAATCTCTATAAATATGCGCATACGCATACATATTCCCGACAGTTCTCACGGCACACGCTGTTTAGAATTCGTTCCTGAGGAATTGCGGGATCAATTCAGTTCAACGTGGATTTTCACTTGTTCGCACGACTGTGAGAAAATCTTAGTTTTGTAGAGTGTGACAACGATGCCAATGACAAAACATACGAATGATTTCAATTCCAAAGATTCCGAATACCGATTATAATGATTCGAACTGACATATCATTTCGTGGAGAAAGATCGTACTCCTGGTCTCATTTTAAAGTGCAAAGCCCTACTATTTTGGTTGTGAATCTTTGATGATCCAGATTGTTCGCGGAGGGTTGATGTCATCGTGAATTTAAAAAGAAACGACGATATTAATTTCCCTTTCTCTTTCTTGCACGCATATATATTCCCGACAGTTCTCATGACACACGCTGTTTAGAATTCGTTCCTGAGGAATTGCGGGATCAATTCAGTTCAACGTGGATTTTCACTTGTTCGCACGACTGTGAGAAAATCTTGGCTTTGTAGAGTGTTTCTCGTCGTTATGCACAACGATGCCAATGACAAAACATACGAATGATTTCAATTCCAAAGAAGCCCTACTATTTTGGTTGTAACCTAACCTAAACCTAACCTAAACCTAACCTAAACCTTTGTTGATCCAGATTGCCCGCGGAGGGTTGATGTGATCGTAAATTTAAAAAAGAACGACATTAATTTCCCTTTCTTTTACTTCGAGCGGAGCCAGCAACGAAGATCGTTTACTTTAATTTAGCAACACGAATTCAAATCGGCACGATCACTGCTCCTAACTATAACGGATCTTTGTGTAATTACAGTGAATCATAATAAACGTCAGTGTCTCTTTAAAACTCTAACGTAGCCAGATACGTACGCGTATCCAAGTATCTAATCGCAAAGAACATAAAATACAGGTTTTCAACGTGCAAGGTATAACGTGTACTTTATCATATAATACTATCTGATATTTTAATACGAGTATAGTAATATTTTCTACGCTAAAGATAAACTAACGTTCAAGTAATAATACAAGTTGGCGTACACCGTAGCCTGTAGGCTGTAAATATGTAAATTTTATTAAATAAAACAAATTATTACGCGCTGGAAGGAATTGCCTTTGCCTTTGCCTTTACGTATACGTAATAAAAATATAACGATTAGATTAGATTAGATGCGAGAGTGAGTGCATGTAAAATATACGTTGCAACGAACGGATAAAATCCTTTGCCTGTGTTTATTCAATTAATACATATAAATATACATATACATAAAATAATACATAAATTAATAAATTAACAAATATCTAATGGCTGTGCTCGGAATACGCCACTCTGCGAAAATTGTCATTATCCTAGGCAGTAAACTGCAGTAAACTTCGTTGTAAAACAAAGTATTGGTACAACAAAGTATACTCATCTCATTTTGAGAGCAGGAAGGAATTACGAGCAAAATGAAGCAAGCGGATAGTCTGTTATTGGTAAAGGTTTCTCACAGTGGCTAGCTTCACGCGCGATTGAGTAATATCATTGGCCATTCCTCAAGCAGGATGACGTATGCCCATTAACTGGTCTAGTGTCTCCTAGTGACGTAATGCCAAGGTGCGTCCCCATACCTGTTTCGAATAATGCACGGCGGTGAACAATGACGTGCGGTGATGTATGTGGGTTACGGGTCGAGCAGCTGTTGCTCTCGACAACTGGTCCCTCACACTCCTGTGGGCGCTCACAATGTCACAATGACGTGTGAGCACTTGTGACAGCATCGTGTGGGTACTACATACTACGTATCGGAGTTTGTATTACAAGCGCTTGGCTGCACGCAACGGCGGCGCGACTCTTGACGCTCCGAGTACATACAACGCACGCCGCGTGCGCATTTCCAAAACGATGCCTTGCCCAATCCCCCATCGTCGCCACGCAGCGCATTGTCAGCGTTATCCTTTCATGCGCGCCACGCAATTTTACACGCGCCTATAGCCACCGGACGATCGCCCAACGTTTACGAATAATCGTTTACGTTCTTACGAAGAACGAGCATCCCCTGCCGGGGCAGAGAACTTGGAGACAAATATCACTCCTTACAGACAACATGTTTCGAATGCTTCACTTGAATTAAATAAACATATGTTCGTCATTTCAAATTATAATTTTTTTTATTTTATTCCAAATATCCGTTGCACCGCGAAATGTTAACAGCGAGCGTTAAACGCGAAACTTCGCCATTATACGTGAGACAATTTCATAATAAACCATCCGAATTCCTAATCCAGGAACTATATTAATCTCGCGCGCGCGAGTGCTCCCCGTTAATGGCTGATCGACGCTGCTATACGGTAAGTAGTTCAATTTAGGAAGATACGTCACGTAGAGCTGTCTGTGTCGATTTTAGCGCAGTATGCTTTGTAAAGCCTCGGCAGCTTTGCCCCTTCTCGACACCATGCACAAGGCTGCTGCAGGGTTGTACTCGCTGGCTATCGAGTCTGGATCACGTCACGTCGTGTCGGATCGTGTTACGCTCTCGACACTGATCGGAGATTAGCACCGCTAACCCTCCCCTCCCCCCTCCCAACGCCCATCGACGATCCCCTACTTTCCCCCCACCCCTCTCACTCTCTATCTCTTTCCCCCCCCCTCTCTCTCTCTCTCTGTTCGCCGTGGCGACCGTAGCCAGGCATCCCTCCGATTGCATTCAAATCACGCACAAAGAGCTCAACTTGAGAGCTTCTCCCGTAACCGCACACTAGAACCGCGCCTATCTGACAGCCGTATCTAACGGATTTTTAACGACCTTTTGTTAGCCAAAAAATGTATATAAGCTCCCGATAGCTCGAGCGTACCGAGTCCCACCATGAAGGAGACAGCGTGCGGAAACGATGATCAGATATCGTACGGTCGAAACCTACCTTTTTTCGAATATCCCGCTTTAAATCGTTGCCCTTTCAAAGAAAACCTGGCCCCCCTTTTGTTTAGTCTCTCTCTCTCTCTCTCTCTTGCGGTGAATGGGCAGATCTGGGAATAAGAGCACTGGAAATAGAAATTATGGGGCTTTGCCTCGCCGCTCGGTGAACATCCGGTGTTTATCAAAACCGGTGCACCGACTTTCTGACTTTTACACGTTTGGTGTATTTTACTGTTAACAACGAGTTAACGTTCAATCTGTCTTTGGCTCGATTGAACGTGTTTCGACGATGATGACGAAATGTTGAGATTTCTGTTTTTTTTTTTCTTTCTTTCTTTCTTTTCGTTTGATCCTACGACTGTCGATCTTCAAAAGCACGGTGGATTTAGTTATGGAAAAAATTTTTTTAATGTTTTCGCAATGTGCGTTTGAATTTTTACAATTTTAAAAATATATATTCTCATTTTCATTCGTGATCAGAGGAGCCTTTTTGTCTTGATAGATTCATTAATTTATTTGTAAAAAATAATAAAAATCCATTGTATTTGCAGTGTATGTTTCGAAAGTTGCAGCACCCCTGCGAGCCGCCATTAATCATGATGTAAAAGCAAATGATTTTTTCAGGATTGTCAAAGTAGAGGCTTCGCGCTTTAAAACCAGAATATCGTTGTAACATGATCCCTCTTTACGAAGTTATGTCAGTTTAAATCAGACAAATTTGGTACACAGTTATATTCATATTTTTATGAACACGACTAAAATAAAGATTCGATTCTTCTACTAAATATTGTTATAAATACTTGATATATATTTTACCTTTACTTTCAACATTCTTCACAAAATCGTGACCATCAGTTAGCCGAGATATGAAACAAAATGATCGTAAACTCGTCGTCTTCAACACTGAATTATCTCTTGGGACGACCCGAGGAATGACACCCATTGTTCAAAGATATCAATAAGTATCTTTGTTCATAGGAATGAACTGAAATTTCATTTGTTGCCGACAGGTCTCGTGCCTCGAGTACACTAGGTGATAAATGATTTCTGCATTCGGCATTCCCTGGTCGTTGGCTGCTGGTCGTCGAAGCCGCGGTTCGTTTTAACGTCACGTCGAGTTCTCAAGATGGCGTTGGCAAAGCACCGGGGGACGATTTTGCGAGAGTCGTTAGCACGGTCCGGAGCCACGCCTTCCTCGAGGATGTTACCTTCTTTTTCGTTCAAAGCACGGTCGAGTGCTCCGAAAGGCCGAAATACCGAAAGGTAAGTGTAAGTACTCGGAAACGAGACCGGCTGCGCACGGAACACTGAAAAAGCAAGAAGCAATCATCCCGTTATCAAGAGTTTAACGAGCTGTCGCCTTATTACTATCGAGTGTCATTCATCTGTCAGCCAGTTTGGCAACATTTGACTTGGCTAATGAGATCTTCTGTTATTTTTATTTACTACTTCGAGTAACACCTTCTCTTCGTGACAAAAAGAAAGAAAAGAATCTTTGTTATTTACCAAAAGAATATAAAATTCCTTTCTCTTTTTTTTTCTCCTTCTTGTTTCGCACAGCGATCGTAAATCACGCTCTCCGCTGCACCAGACTTTTCCGTATTCTGCAAGGTAATAAATTTGGGAAACATCAATCACGCGTTCAGCATAGCCTGCGCGTTATATACAGCTTATTTGCGCACAGGGTATATTTGTCGTGGATCACGCAGTCAGAAGAGTGATCAAATGTATAATTAAACGTTTCGAGTTATTCGATTCCGCGTCTAATTCGAACGATCGAACACGTCGGGCCGCTATAAATTTCGAAAGGGCACAAATCTCGACGTAGCGACATGTCGATATCTGATGACGGAACCATTGAAACAACGACAAGCTTTCGATCGTGTCGAAGGAATGCCCGACTGTCGAGCATCGACTCGCCCTTTTTCATCCATGGCCGATTCCTCGCCAGGCTAATGCCAGAAAGTTGTACGCGCGTTATTCGTTAATGCACGCGCGTGAAAAATGGGTTTGAATTTCGATGGAAGCGGGTCAAGTCGAAATAGATATAGATAGATATGGTAGGCTAGCGCGCACGTAGGACGATAGAATAGGGTCTATGCATTCGTCCGATAAATAGCGTGATTGATCGATATTATATTCATAACAGGCAACGACTTGTCATCAATCATAGCCCGTCGCGCATAACTGCGGCTGTCTGTAATATACCTGCCTAGCCGGTATAATACATTACGCTTCCAGTTCGTATCCAGGGTACACCGGGTGTTCGGAAAACATTCGCCTCGCCGGATAATGCAAAATGCCGGCCGCTGGCTAACCCTAGCCAGCCTAGATATTATTAACTAGGCAAGAAGCCGGTAATTACACGTGAAAAAGAAAAAGAGTGAAAAAAAGAAAAAAACGCGCGTATCGTTAACGAGATGCCCGTCTCTTGGCCGCTCGCCTTCAAGAATTCAACTTAATTAGCGCAAAACAAAGGATAGAAAACTTGCTAATTCGAACTGCGTTATGTTAGCTTTTATCGGGCAAGCCGCTAGAATAAAAAGGGAAAACTTTGCGCACGTATACAATCTTGGAAATCACTTTATATACATGTATAAATATTAACATTTAAATCGGACGATTTATCCACAGCATGGGTTACACGCCCGTGTTTTCCTTTAATAGTATGTTAATGCTACAGTGTAATATTTTAATGCGGCTGGGAGAAGTTGCTTCTTCTTCTTCTTCGTTTTCTTTACAATTACCGGGCTATTAAACGGGGAATTTAGACAACGTTGCAGATACTGCAGGTTCGTTTAAAACGGTATGATGTTAAATAATAATTGGAGAACGTTCGGTTGAAGCGGCAGGTATTAAATAAGATAAATTCTAGAATAAATAAAGCGAAGATAGATACGCATCAAGCGCATCATCTTAATGAAGATAACCTCCACATGATGAAAATTACAAGCTCGTAATTAGACAGAGAAGATTCTCGTACAGTTACCCAAGGACAATTCACTTGCTTCCGTGTTTATTGAATGTTAGAACGACCGGATACACTCGTACATTTCGTATATTTCACACCGTATATANTCACACACTATATATATATATATATATATATATATATATATATATATATATATATATTCTCTACATTCGATTGGGATATCGAGGGCACGCGTGCGCGCCCTCTGGCGTTTCTTTGAATTTTTAATCTAATCTATCGGCCATTTTACTCGATCGTCGATGAAATTGCAGCAGCAAACGAGACGGAAGTGACGGTGAAACGAGAAGGAGACGGCCGCCAAGACAATTGCCTTTCAATTAGATATTGATAGACACATATTCATACGCGCTGGCACATGTTGATATTGTTAGTCGGATGGGCTGACGCGTGACAATGAGTTCAGTGCTGACAACGGTAGTCTTCCCTCCCTGCCACTCAAAGCCTCTCAGGTAATGCGATCCCGGCAGCCTAAATAAACAGGTTAGAATAAATAAGAGCTATTCTAAACGTCAGTTCAGTGTTTGCCTAGCTGTCAGGCAAGTGAAGGGCACTCTCAGTCTCGAATGGATATCGAATCGGCCGTTTACAGCCCTCTTCCTGTGCGTCGCGCATACAACACCCATCGTCCAGCCCATTTTCACCGGCATTTCACTGGTATTTTTATTTTATCAACCGGTCGCACCCGTCATTCATCTACAGACTCCTTTAAGCAAACGACCAAACACACCGAAAGTGGACCTACTAACTTCCGTAAAATTAACTTCCGCTACACGTCGTTTGATAAATTATCTTCCACCAACTACATGCAGGAAGTTCGAGGTTGCACGAGTCAATGTCAAACAGAGATCGATGTAGCATCATTTATAGCAGCGACTATAATTAATCAAGATTGAAAGACTCTCGAATACAAAATTTAATATCTTATGTTCAAGTTATATAGCGTAGGAATCTGCCTGCAATTATTTTATTTAAATTCTGTTTTTTTGGTGGTATTCGCAAAGCTATGAATTTACACATGAGCAGTTTAGTTTACAAGATAACTTTCGAAAAATTGTATACTACGGCACAATGTGCTCTGTATTTAAAATGGCGAAAATCGCCATTAACACTAACAACAGCGTCGCGTGATTTTCGGCAGTAATAATTTTAAAACTCATAATTTATAACAAATATAGCGCTTATTATAATGACTATTAAAATGATTCCTCTGCAATAAAACGATATAAAAGTTACCTTAGCTTCAACGACGTGTAACCAGTTGGAAAATCATACAGTTATAACGAAGAACATATAACAATTCACACGATAATTTGAAAATTAATTATTTAAAAATTGAAATAATTCGTAAGAAATAAACATAATCACTGAAATAACGACACATCGCAACGAACGTGCAACAATTAAAAAATTCGCAAATTGAGATATAATTTGTAATAAATATGACAATTATTTGCAAATATATAACGACTGAAATAAGCGTCACACTTAATTCGTTGCCAATTTAAAGAAAAAGTCACGCATTCAAATAACTCACAACGAATACATTCTTTACAATTCACAATAAACCCTGCCCGAAGCAAAAAAAAAAAACGGTATAAAAGTAACGCTTAATTCCAGTTTTGCTAGGTGGAAAAATCCAGAAAAGAAACAGAGAAGGAGGGGGGGAGGGGGGAGGGGGGCGTTATAATGAAGAGCACGCGGAATATCGCGGGTGGATGTCGATAACACTGATTCCGCATTCAGCAATCGTCGAGAGGAATCGCGAAAGATTGCAAAACGGAGCATCAGCGAAAGAAGCAAATAAAATTGACAGTTGACGTCTGTCTGCGTGCTCCTCTTTGCTCGTAGCCTCTCTGTAGCCTGTCTGTCAGCATGACACCGAGCGACGCCTTCTTTATTATACATTCAATTATTAGGCGCTGCGCATGACAAGCGCTATTGCATATTTATATCTACCAGGCGAAGCGAGTTCAGCCGGATAAGAGGGTTCCTGACAACCCGTCACGAACATACGTTAACATTCTTAATAACGTACTCCTTTACACACACACACACACACACACACACACACACACACACACACACATGCACTCGGATCTAACGTACACACGTGTACGCGTGTTCGCAGAAATTCACACACTCGTACGTGTGTACGCGAGTAGAGAAAAAGGGAGAAACGGGGAGGAAGAGGAAGAAGAAGAAGAAGAAGAAGAAGAAGAAGAAGAAGAAGAAGAAGAAGAAGAAGAAAAAGTATGCTACGTACGCGGCGATATAAAATACACGTTTACATAGTGACAGCGTACATGCCAGAAACCTTACCGCCGCAGTATAATTTCAATACACAAGGAAGCTATCAACCTTTATAACCTGTTTATTACGATAATACCGTAAATTTGCATCGCGTGTTCTCCCGTAATCGCTTGCCGTGGCGGATGTCATATTACGTTAACTATAGTAGTTAAATAGGCATCCCGGGAATAGGCCGAAACTGCTATAACCAAGGAATTTGCCGGTGTCTACCAGTCTCTACGTACGTACTTGTGTATCGATTTCGAAGATGGTTCGACAAATTTCGGGCAGTCTGCGTCGTCATAGCCATTTCAATAACAGTGCTTAACAAACGAGATAACGTTCGCCGACATGACAATAAGGAGCTCGATATTCTAACATGCTCTCGCTTGCCTGATGAATGATTATTTCTTAATTTTCGATCGATATTTCCAGCCGGCAAAAGTGTTAACTAGGTGTCTTCCTACATTTCTTCTGAAATCAGGCTTTCGATCTGATTATTTTTGATAGTTTTTAAAATGGTCGCGCGCGCGTGAGTGAAGTTCATCTCGAAGATATTTCGAATCGAAAATTTCTCATCGCGTTCGTGCAACATCTTTCATTATCAAATTCGATCTCTTAACATTGTGACTATGAGAAAGAGTTCCAAGAATTTGTTTGATATATTTTTCAACCGTGTTTCATCCACCTTTTTTTATGAAATTTTTATGAAATTAACCACCGTGGATTGCACGACGCCACAGCAACGTCATCAGTCATCAGAGTACCAGGCGCTAAAATCACATGACGCAACAGACCAGCGTCACAGACCATTAGCCAGCTGAAAGTCACATAATACATCATTAATATTTAGTATTTATCGTAGATGGCAAACTTCTTAAATTGCGTGTGTGTAATTTTCATACAATTATGTTTCTAGAATTGTGTAAAAAGTAACAAATTAATAATACTTTTTCTGTTTACTTTTCATACATTTATTTGATATATCGCAACACGTAAACTAACTATTTCATACACGTTAATAAACTG
>NIPQ01091920.1:0-20456 GCA_002806875.1 Lepidotrigona ventralis hoosana
CGTCGAGCGCTTTAAACTCTTCAGTAGATCTATTATCATCTACATTCCATTTTATTACACGCAGATTCCCCAAATTTTTCTACACGTAATTTCCAAACGTGAGGAAACGCTTGCTTCGTCATAGTTATGTCCGCGTGCAAGCTACACTCTTCCTCGTCGTACGTTGTCTGAGCTGTACGTTGTCCGAGTGACGAAGGAGGATGGATCAGGTGCACGTGAAATCGTCGAGATCGACCTCGAGGAGCAATCCGGCGAAAATGGCGTGCGAGAAGGCGAGCAGGCGGCTCAGGACGATTCTGGTGAAGGCGTCCCGTCTTGGCGTCTCGACGACGGAAGTTGCCAAGTTACCCAGCGCCAAGAAACTCATTCCGCAGAGAGATCACGGATGGAAGTTGGCGGTGTTCCTCCTGGTGATGTTCGGCGGCGGCGTGATCGTCGCGCTGGCCTGCACAGCGAGGAAAGGCTGCTCGAAGCTGGAGGAGATCGTAAGTAACACATTTCCGGCGAATATCTCCTAATCGGAAACGTCCAAGTCGCTTCAGTTTCACTCCGTCCTGGCGACGAGTGAAATTGAAATTTCTACGATTCTTGGTAAAGTTCAGATGATCCTGTGTTGTTTTATTTTTTTAAACTTCGAAACCGACGTCCTTGATAGGCAATTTCCTTTGCCTGTTGAGAATATCGGTTTTTAAGATTTTCCCACAGAATTCATAGATATGAAATCGGTATACAAATTCAGTGTTGCTACAACTAATGTGGAATTAATTTCAGCGTCGTTCGATGAATGTAGCGTAGAAAAATGATGGAAAAGGAAATTGAATTCAATTATTTACATTGCCTGACCTTGTTTGCGAGTTCAAGCTGTTTTTATTGTTTCAATAATTCCCCGCTTGGAAAATGTGCTTCCGTAATTAATTCCATTCAAATATTTACGGGACACATTTTCATATTCTATTCATGACACCGATGAACATTCACTAACGCTTTTGTGATATTTCGCGAATTATTCGCCCTCGTTCCGCTAGCGATAAGAGCAGTTTATAAAAATTTTTCGGCTGATAATTTTTCACTGAAACGGCCAAATATATCGGCCGCGATGTTTTTATCGTTTTTATGTTTTGTCGTGCAAAATTTATCCGCAAAAATATTCCGGTCGTTTCGACGCTCGTTCAACTAAATTAGTATTATTTCTACACGCTCGGGCGAGGGGGGAGAAAAGCGAAGAAAATCTTCGACCAACAAGAGAAAAAATAATGACGAGATAGAATGGTTTTACTTTCTTCTTTTACACGAAATGGCATATCTTTTTCTATAATGGAGGACCTTCAAATGAGTTACTGGACCTACGAAAAAGAGAGGGAGAGAGAGAGAGAGAGAGAGCAGGGTAATTGAAGGCCGTTTTAAATCCCTTTGTTACGAGGCAACGTTATACATACTGATGAGGCGAATTAGACGCGTACGGTTACACGAATGTCCGTAAACGAGAAAAAGTTGCGGGATAACGGGCGCGTAAGTGCAGGGGGATTTGAAAGTATGGTCGCGTGTTGCGCGTAGAGCTGTGTACAAAGAGATCTGGAAATGGCCTTCGATGATCTGCATTCATAAATCGTCGCACTCGTCCGAGAGAGAAGATTTTTCTCACGCAACTGAAAGGGAGAAGAGAACGCGAGTAAAGTGGAAGCGCTCTTCTTTCACAAAAAAAAAAAAAGAGAAAGAGAGAGATGAAGGAAAGAAAAGAATAAAGTGCACACTTTGTTTCAATTTTATCGAGTAAATATCTTCTCGGGTCCTCGTCGTCGTCGACATCGGAGCCGAAAGCATTTTGCATTTGGGGAGACTTGGAAACGCGCACGCGCGACAAATAGCCACACTCTTCTAAACCCACTGCGTACTTTATTCCCCTAATATCTGTTTTCAATCCTCGCTCGGCGCGAGCGACGCTATACTTTATCAGATTGCCCCGCGGGAGCAACATGATAAAACTATATCCTTGAGCAAGGCATCCCGATAGCAAACTAAAGATCCGGACCAAACTCCTTGGAGTGCTTTCCGTCATCCTATCGAAGTAACTTGCCACTCGTCTGACTATGCGCTGTCGTATTCCACTGTCGCGGACACCGCGACGCAACAATCGCGTGGCACGGAAACGCGGGGGGGACGCGCGATTAAACACGGTGGAGCTCTTTGCTTTTTCCCTCCCACGGAGTGGTACTAAAACTTTGCAGTTAGTAGTTGTCCAGCGAGACGGGAGATAGGACGTGCATGCGCGAGATATCGACTAGCGTGTCGGTGCCAAGGGAGGAGAGAGGAAAAGGGCGAGAAAGTAAAGCGTCGGTGAAGGTGGAGGTGGAGAGATGGAGAGAAAGCGGATTGAACGGAGTGTCTGGCTGGTGTACAAGAAACTAGTACGACGAGGGGGGAGAAGGAGAGAGAGAGAGAGAGAGAGAGAAGTGACGGGAGGGTAGGGAGATGGAGTGAAACGGAGCGAGAGAGCCGTGTTAACGATGTTTCGTGTAGAGAGAGGAGACCGGGCGCTGAAATTACAGATCAAGGGGTTTCTAAACAATTACGCTGTCGGCAGGAGGTCAGGCCGAACAGCGTGAGGTTAGAGGTTACGGCTCGCAGGAGCCGAGGCTTGCGGCCTGCGGCTGGTTGCGGACGAGGGTCGAGGCTAACAGGAAGTGCTCTCTCGCCGCTGCCGGCCAATGGCCGGGGTGGCTACATCGGTGACTGGCTAGAGAAACGGAGCGCCGTACTCTCCTATCCTCTGATATTCCCTCGGGTACCGGTCGGGTTCCATTGTCCCTTCGGGGCCAAAGAGAGATAGATACACGCTCAAGTGTGGGGAGAATTTCCGAGGGTAAGGATAAGAGTGGATGGGTAAGGTTTTAGCGGGTGTGGTAACCCAGCGAGCGGGTGTGCTGCGAGAGACGAGGTAGGTTGCTGCGAACAACATTTCCACGAACAACGTTTCCACGGCTTCCACCGTGGGGAAAGCTTGTACACACGGTGTTACGCGTGGATCGATCGGTCGCAATAACCGCAACTTGGAAAGTTCCTCTCTTTGAATGGTCGACAGGATTGGTAGCGATTTTCACTGACGTGGCACGAAGTCGGCCCCGTGATCATCGGGGCTAACCGGCTGATTGCCGATCAGAAACATCGCCCGCGGCCACTCTCAAACCAAACCGTCGTTCCTCGGCGCGTTGGCCGAACCGAACCTCGGATATCGGCCAAGAGTATCTTCTCTCTCTCTCTCTCTCTCTCTCTCTCGTTCGCTCGCTCCATCTATTCATCCTTGACTCCTTTAACCTCTCCACTTACACCACCCGTTACCTCGGTACCTGCTGCTGGTCGGTCGTGCGTTGCCTGGTTCCTTGAACTCGATTCGGGGCCCTTGACTACTACTACTACTACTACTACTTCGGGCCATGGAACCTGGACCAGGAAGCACGACCGAGATCCCCTTTGATGATTTGGCGAGCAGATCGTCTCTCGGCCATTGCTTATATAAAGCTTGTTAACGCTATCTCGCTGCATGGCTGATAGACGCGCATGTATATTCGGTTAGACGAGCCGAGATACGGGACACCGGCGGAGATGGAGCGTGAAATGCAAAATAGCACCGATATCTCTCTCTTCATAGCTGACCGAGTCAGGTATTCTCTCTCTCTCTCAGTTCGAAGGAACTGTGTGTGTGTACCAGCCAGCGGAAAAATCGCCAGTATTTCAGTACGTCGCGGTTTAACCGACTCCCTCCCCGGTTGATAGCCTTGATTCGTCGTGTAACTAACGCGTAACAAAGGGACCAGGAAGATGATGGAAAAGAAGAAAGCGGCACGCTGAGATGCCGTAAATTAATCGACCCTCACCGCTTCATCATCGTCTCTCAGAGATGTACAACGCGGAGATACGTTGTGACGCGAAAGAAACTGGAAACGCGAGAGACGAGGTAACACATCGTTCCGCCTGATTGTGAGACGGATGAAAGTGAGAGAGAGAGAGAGAGAGAGAGGGAGAGGGAGAGGAAGAGAATATACGACAGGCGGAGGTAGAAAAATTGCCAGGATCGAAAAACCAGAGAAAAAGGATGGAGGGAAGTGACGGGGAAACAAGAGGGCAAACGAAACAATAGAGTGAAACTGGACCTGGCGCAGGTTCGTAGATTCGACGGTGAAAATCCACCGTCTACGCCGTCAAATCCCATCACGGGGACGGCATAAATTTCTCCGGCGGCTGAGCCCGACCCTCCCTTTTCATTCCCTGCGCTCGCCTAGCCCTATAGATAGCCTCCTGCAGCAATGTCACGACTCGCTCGCCGTTCCCGCAGCGCCGTGTCACACAGAGCGGACATTTATGATTCCGTTCGTTCCTCATCATGCGTGGAGAACGCGCGCCGTTCCACGCTCCGCACATACGCGAGCATCGGGCGCACGAGCTCGCGTGAACGCGCCCCGTATACACGCTGTTTCCCGAAATTCTGGTCACGCTGACTCGATCGCAATAATTTCCAGAAACTCGAGCATCCAGAAACAAAACCTCGTTCGTCCCGAGGGAGATANGTGGGTTTTTTTTTTTTTTTTTTTTTTTTTTTTTAATTGGACCTGGTCGAGCGAAAAATTTGCAACGCGAACACCATGGCTGAATATCGCGGCCAAACGAGAGAGAATTCTGTAAGCATTAGCTCGAACAGGTTTAATTTGGCGAAAAGGCTCGGCCTGGAATAATATGTCGCGGCCGATCGTTCACCGTTCCGTTGAAACTAAATAAACCATCCGGTCGATTTGTTTCAACGTACGTTTTTTCACACGTAGCGTACGAGCGCGACGTTCGGTTTTAATCGTTCGTTTTAATCTCGATACGTTCTTTCGCCTGGTGGACGCGGTGAAATTTGTCAAGAGCGGGTCGATGGATTTCCTTTCTCGAAATCCTTCTCCAAAGTCTGTGAAATCGAAAGGTTCGAAAGGTTGGTACGGAAAGAAAAATACGAGTGCCAAGGAGACACCCGTGGCTGAGCGTTCGAATCTCTCTCTCTCTCTCCCTTCTCGCGATTTATGTTTGTGTTTCGACGTTGAATGACACTCGCTTTCACGAAGGAAATACCCTCTCTTTCTCTCTGAAAGACACTCGAATTAACTCTTTAAGCGGCGGGAGTGGATATATATCCCGAAGAAGTAGGTTTTTCATACGACAGATCGAGCGGATATATCCATCACTGTCTTTATTTGTTTGGGAGAGAGGAACGTGATTGCCTGTTCGAGTGAGATTCCCCTCTGTCGTCGATGGAAGCTTTCTCGACAGCTCGCGACCGCCACTCGACCACCGTCCGTATAAAAAACTGTCACGTTCTTGTCTCGAATTTTTTTCGGAACGACGGAAATTCGAAATTAATATTCTAATTGAAAAGTCGGTGCGTCGAATTCATTTGGCATTTAATCCGTTGTTGCTGTTGCAATTCGGGGACCGTAGGGAGGAGATGGAATGTGACAGGTCGTGCTCGTCGTTTGTCTTTTCCACTGACACTTTATTAAATTTCGAGATCCCCGTCGAAAGTATCGATTCCACGCTCGTGGACTTTGAGCTTTGATCGGAAAATCAACGAAATTGTACTTTGGACACTTGGACAAACGTGTGACTTTACGACGAGATTACGTTGTTTGAAAGCCACCAGTTTCAGAGAGATCGAGATAAAATCAGCCGAAAAAAGAAATAACGAGCATCGTTCACTAGACGTCACTCGATGGATGCTCATCGACCGACGAAAAGTCAGCTCTCGCCCTGCCCTCTGCGTTAAGACTATAATGATCAATTACATGAGCCAGCGTTGTGTGTGTGTGTGTGTGTGTGTTGGTCGCGTGTGGACCATGCTATGCCGGTACGACTCGTTAGAGAAGACAGGTGGCATCCACGATGTCGGGCATAGCACGCGAATCAACTAGAAATCATCCGATCCGCGGACAGATTCACACAGGCCAGCACAATTTCGAGGTAACCCAGGGACAGCTGTGTGGGATGTCCGTCAGTAGTGTCAGGAATATGATCCTGGACTGGTCGTCGCATCAGATTTGTCTCTGCGCGCTTTGTAATTAATTAATGCATTGATTTTAGCCTCCGGCCGCGTCATTCGATCTATCTATCCGTTTGAGATTAATCAACGGGGAACGGGGAAAGAAACCGATCGAGCTCGATTTCGAGTGAAACGCTCGCTCGCGCATGTGTATGTTCGTGTGAGTGTGTGAGTGAGTAAGTGAAACGTTCATCTCGATGGAATTTTCGAATATATCTCGCGACAGTGGAGTGACAAATTATTAAACTTGGACTTTATCCATTCCAGGAAATGGAATGGAAACGCGAGTATTTTGGAGGATTGCGATCAACGGATGCAAGTGTGAAAGATCTCGTTGCGGGTTTAAATGTTAAAAAAGAAATTTCTCGGCCACGCGGGTTGTCCTTTCTTTACCTACTTTCTCTTCCAGTTCCGGGCACTTTTCAAGGTGTTGAAGAAAAATCCACGCAAAATGTTTTAAAACGTTGCAAGTTTGCTAAACTGGCATCGTGTTCTTGATAAAAAGAAAAAAAAAAACTTTCTAAAGGTTATTTACTTTCGTACCTAATTAATGTCTAACCCTTTGACTGAGAGCGGCGTACTCTCGCACGGGACCATCAATATTCGCATTCGCAAGTAGCTGCGACTGGCTACCATCGCTGACTCCACTCATCATATTTACTCGTTTCCTTTTCTTCTGGTCAAATATTTTCAGAGTACACTGTATTATTTACAAAAACAACGAACGTCTAAAGTTATTAAACTGGTCACAAATTGATATAAATAATCACATATACCTACAGCAAAGGAACAAATTTATACTGATTGTGGGAGCAGCGAAATCGAGACTGAACAGTTAATGAAAATATGCAAACATTGAAACAGTTGCCGATGTTCTATTTGCAGTTGCTATGTTACGCGAAACGATGAATTCTATATTAGATCAATATAGTAAAATGTGTTGTAGTAAGAAAAATTTAGAGGGCGTATATATTGACAGACGTGTGAGAGCGTATATACACGTCTTTATTGACAGACACGTGATGCCGTATATATACGTCTATCTATAGTCAAAGGGCTAAACGTAAATTTACAGGTCAGTCGAGTGTTAAAATACCGCGATATACCGGCTGTAAATCGACGAGAACAAACAAAGGAGAATTGCAGACTCGGTCTTGATTGTAAATTCGTCCTGTTTGGACTCGGAGTTTGCAATCGAAGATGAAATGGCACGAAGATAAAATTCGACTGTCAGAGCTCGGCGAGGAGATCGTATAGATACAAACGAAGTTGCAATCGGCCGAGACACATTCGCCGGTGCCGTAGCGATACGAATCAATAGTTGAACTAGTTACAAATTGACATTCAAACAAGAGGCGAACTTGGTTTTGAACATGACGTAAATCGGTAATAGTGTACATACGTTTTATGTAAGCAATCAGACCTAGTCCGCGCTTGTGTTTGAGAGTAAACTAACATGTGTGCACGTATAGAGGAGCTAACACGCTTCAGTTTCGGTTGCTTTCACGCTCGCACGCTCCATTATTTACGTATGAGCGTATGCGTCCCTCTGCGAAAAAAAAAAAGAAAGAACTGCTCGAAAACTGCTAATACACATCTCGTGTCAGACTCGCGGTTAAACGCGGATCGATTGAAATTAGCCTGGGAAGCGAGGAAGCCAAAGGTTGTTCCGTTGTTTCGTTGTTTCGCAACGCGGTAGATTACGGCGAGCTATCATTAGGAGCAATTTTCCCCGGTGAACAACGCGATATTAGACGTTTCGCTGTGTAATCGGGGTAACGAGCAATCACTCGGCCGGNGGGGGGGGGAACGTCGAGAGAGAAAACGCGGATAGAAACGTAACGAACGAAAATTGGAACACTCTGGAGCGGCAAAGAAAATCACGTTGAAGCGTGGCGCAAAAGATCGGCACGACCCTGTTTCGTTTCCTGTCACGGTATCGAGAGGAGGTCGACACGACGATAGCACGCCCCGACTGCTGCTCGACGCTAGAAAAACGAATGCAAATGGGAGGAACGCTTTCGAACGAAGCCACGTCGATCCGATTACCGTTGCGACCCGCGTGGACGGGTGTCACCGGCCATTAGTGGGAACTCGAATTTCAAATCCCGTTTCCGTGATTACCGCGCCGGAAACGAGTTCGTGAAAGAAAAGAAAAGAAAAGAGGAAAAAACGAGAGAAAGAGAGAGAGAGAGAGAGAAAAGGCGGTCGAAGGGAAAGCGACCTGATCCGTGACAGCTGCTGATCATTCCGAGGGATCCTTACTGTCGGCGATCAGAAAGTCAGGCCCCGGAATATCAATTTGTCCGCGGAGTTACCGACCAGAGTTCCATGCCACGTGACTTTAATCGCGGTTCGGGATTATTAAACCAAGGGGAGGGAGGAAAGTTTTTGGTCGCTCTGTCAAAGCCGGCCTCCTACCCCGGCGCAACGACGATAATAAGTCGTTGCGCGATCTGAATGAAAGGGAGAGCAATTTCAAAGTTGAACCTCGAAAGATCCCTCTCGTCTCTCGTCTCCTCTCTCGCGGATGACGGAAAGGTTTTTCCCAGGTCGGGGCTGGGACTCGGTGGAAGTTGACTCGGCAAGTGAACTTACGGGATCGTTCGTCGATGATTTTATCTCCGGCGATTAATCCGTCTTTGACCTTACGATCCCTCCCTTCCTCCCTTCCCCCGACGGCTGAACGACGAAGAACGATGTTTGCTCGTCGAGTCGATGCAATTTAAAATTTCACGTAGATTGACGCGGCGGACGGGTTTGAGGAGTGGGAAGGGGAGGAGGAACTGAGATCCGATTGGATATCAGAGGCGAGATACTCGGAGGAATCGATGGAAACTCGAAAGCGAAACGATGCCGCCGCCGAAGATTGCGAGTGGAATAGGACGCGACGCGGCCAGACAATCGAATGCCTCGCCACCGCCGCTGAAAAAAACTAGCATCGCCGCGAAAAAACGCAATCTCCATTTCAACAAATCGAGGTGGCCTATCATCGAGCTAGACCCATCCATCCATCCATTCATCCATCCATCCATCCATCCATCACGGATCGAGTCGAAATCAAAATCCACCGCGGCGTCGCCCGCGTATCGCAGCTATAACGCATCGAACGATGATCCTATAGCGAACAGCGTTAGCGGCAGTGCAGTGTTCCGCGATAATGTCGAGCCTCGTGACATAAAAGGTGGCAGAAGGGAAAGCAAAGAGGAACGGCGGTAGAGAGGCGGAAAGAAAGAGTGTAAATAGAAAATGAGAGAGAGAGAGAGAGAGAAGAAGAGGGAGAGGGAGTGGGGTTGGTGAAAGAGTGGAAACTGGCAGAAGGAGTTAGGTTAGTCGGATGGGTGGTGGATGGGCGGTGGATGGGCGCTAGAGCGTAACCTGATATAGCTGCCAGCAAGCTGCTGTAGACCGGTATCGCGTCCTCCTCCCGTTCCTCCCTTCCCTGAGCCGATGTCCCACCTTCAAGCTTCCACCCTTCTTTGCCTCTGCTCTTGGTTTGACTGCATACGCTTCCCAGAGATGCACGGTTACCCAGGAATATTCCCAACGTAAATGCAACATCGATGTTTTCTCAGCGTCGAGGCCTCTAGACGATTCTTCTCTTCTTTTATCTCGTCTCCTCTCTCTCTCTCTCTCTCTCTCTCTCTCTCTTATGGTTCGGATGTTACACAGTACCGACGACTTTTTATTCGCTAATCTCGAATACAGCAGCTGTTGCAACCAGGAGGCAACCTGATAGGGCAACTGTTCGATATTCGCTCGAAACAACCGCGAATCCTTCGACCTTGGAGCTTAGAGCGTAGGCGTAGCTAGCCCAAACCCTGAAATCGAATATCGTTTTACAACCTCTTGCTGGCATCCGGTCTGGAATCGGTTGTATCGTCGCTCTCGGAGAAATTTGAAGGGAGATGGAACCTTCTGATTACGTAACACAATGGCACGGTGGCTGGAATAAACTACGACAACTCTGCGGCGGAGTTTCCGCAAAAATCGTATCGGAAGATCCCAAACGCCGCTACGTCTCTACGATCGTGTTCTACCGCTACTTTCCTTGCTTCGGTATTGTTTTCCGAATAGAAAAGCATGGCCGTGTTTCGCCCGTCCGGGATCTTCGACGTTCAAAATTCGTCGTCCCCGTTCCGCGAGTCTTGCCAGCTCAGAATGATCTTTGAGTTTTCGTTCTGAAATTACCTCGCCCCATTTAAACGCGAGGGAAGGAGAAAAATAACTAAAAAAAACTATCGGAGAAATTCTCGTTAAGAATTAAAGTTGATCAAGCAAGTTCTCTCGCTTTTAAATTCCCTTTTTGGGAAGTGTTGCTTCGTAAGGCGGATGGGAGGACGAAGCGGAAGAACAAACAGCAAAATAGCGAAAGCAATTCGTCAGCGCTAATTGCGAAATATTCTCAGAGTCGCCACACATTTTCTGCGAACGCTCGCGAGCAAACCGAGAGCGCAGAGTCGGCGCGGAACAGCTGATGCAGGCTGGAGATTGTGCGCGCACCATCTCCTTTTGTTCCCCGGTTGTTTCGCCGAGATTCGTCGTCGGAATTCATCGCCGACGCGCGGAAGACAAACGCGCCAAACAGAATTACCCACTCCCCCTCTACCCACCATTCGCGGTGAATTATTAAACGCGTATTCGCGATGCATTCTTAATTAAAGTCGCTGTGATTCGCCGCGTCGCGCGGAACGTCGACGGCCAACTTGCCGCGCATCGGAGATTATAAATTTTAATTGAAAACGAACATTGTACTCTCTGTGTGGAGCGTTGAAAGGATCCGGGCGACGCTCGATTTACCGAGGCATTTTTTCCCCCCCTTCGCGGCCGAAAGGTTGAAAGGAAATCGCAGTTTCGCCGAGCGTTTATTTATTTATAACCGCTCCAATAAAACGAAAGACTCGGTGCCAGATGAGAGCGAAATATTTTCCCTCTTTCGTATATATATATATATATATATATATATATATATATATATATATATATATATATATATATGTATATATATTTCCAGTTCTATGTAATGCGCTTTCTCACGCGATTGCTTCATCGCGAGAAACGGTTTTTAATTAAAGTTAAGTACTATTTACGATATAATCTGCAATATTTTTTAAAAAGCGCAAAAGCCATTCGGCCGCAGAACGAACTCCACGATAGTGGAACACTTCTATTCCCCCGTATAAACGCAACGATAGAAGTAATCCTATATCATTAATCAAAGCCGAGCAATTACTTTCGTTGAACGAAATTAAACGATTTTGTTTAATAATCTGCCCCGCCCTTTGTCCCCCTGGTGGATGAAAATTAATTTCCATTTAGCAACCGACCGAATTTCCATTTAGACACCGAGTCGGCGAGAGTTAGGTCGATCGAGTTTCATTTTCGATATTTACGCCTGTTGTGTGTTCCACGCTTGTATTCTTTCACGCGGAATTGGAGCGCGCCGGTTCGGCGAGCCGCGCGTAGCAGCAGCAGCAGCAGCAGCAGCCACTCGAACAAGCGGAATTTCTTGTCGATCGGTGGCGCAGGAGTCGAGGGGGGAGGGAGGGAGGGGGAGGGCAGGAGCGGCTCTATTAACTCCCTCTCCGCCCCCGCGCGCGGTAAAGTGCGCCGGTTAATTAGCCCGGCCTCGTCGATACTCGTTATAAACCGTTCTTATCGATATCGTAGCTTCGAAACGACACCATTACCAAAGTTCGGCCGTGGGAACGGTTTTGTCCTCCGTTCACGGGGAACTTGAGAACTCCATTATTGAGAACTCCGCGGGCCGCTGCGGGCATTCCCGAAAACCCGAGACCAACACCATTGACCGAGATCCTCGGCAGGAGGAGGAAGCGGTGCGAAGCGCCGTGGCATGCCTAAACGGCCTTGAACTCCATTAGACACCGGAATCCGGAGTATCAGAGTATCTCTTTTTACACGTCCGCATTCTCAGCCGACCGTGCCATAACCATGCAACGCGCTTCGGCCGAGACTAACACCGGCTGAAGCTACGCAGCCGGTAATTAGACGGTATAGATATTCGTCGGCCGTTAATGTTGCTTGTAACGTGTGTTTATCGCTGTTGCTGGAACACGGTCTTTAATGGGTTGCCGTGATTACCACGGGTTACGCTGTTCGGAATGTTCCCGCGAATCGAGAAAGAAGGCGTTCTGTTCTCTGTTTTCTGTTTCTCGAGCATTGCCGAGATCACTGGATGGACTAGAATAGATGGACGATACAGCCCGGGATGATTCCTCGACGCTTGACAACGACGATTACGAGTTTGCAGTCTCGTTTGATCAGTTCGACGATGGCGGTGTGAAGTTCGAATCGGATCGTTAGAAATCTTGGGAGCAATAAAACTTCGAAGCACCGTGATTACCGAGTGTTTGAAACAGGAGGGGGAGGGGGCGTGTTATCTCGCCGATAACCCATTAGGATCGTTTCGTGATTTTTTTCGAAAGATTCCAGTTGCAACGTGCGTTGCGGTTCAGATTTTGCAGGGAAAATTTACGAGACGAGGTTGCATCGCGTCAGCCGCTGGTTCGCTGGATGGGTAGCTCGAATCTTCTATCGGAAGACCGAATAACGAAGAAGAGATAGGAGGAAATCGTATCGCGCCCGGTGTCGGATTCCATAGGATTCGCGCAATTATTCCCTGAATAATAAAATCATACGCAAAATTAATTCCGTCGGCGAGCGTTTCTAGCTCGCGGCTGGCTCGTTAATCGCCGGGGCCCGTTCTGTTTTCATCCCATTAAAATTACATCCCGAGCCGGGGAATTTATAACGCAACGAGAGTTTGCCGGTGCACCTATCTTTTACGATCATCAATCACCCTCGCCAGGAAATCACCAGCACATCGAGAAGACGACCCTCGTATGCCTCGACGTTCGACGTCGAGAACCTTGCGAACCGTCCGAGAACTTAGTCTCTCTCTTTCTTACGAGCAGAGAATTTTAAACGTTGCGAAAGTCTCGAACGAGCGATCACCTCGTCTTTCGCGTCTTTCACGCTTCGACGGTTCCGTTCAAAAATCGCCGGTCGGTCGTCGAGAGAAGAGGGGACTAAAGCCATTGGAGAGGTTCTCTTCCAACCTCGAGGGAGGACGGGCCATCAGCAGCGATTCCTCGCTGTACGAGCTCTTCGTACGAGATCCTAATCGGCCGCGACTCGTTAATCCCCGACACCTCGAAGAATATCGTGGAAGCGTCACGCTAGGTGAAACATCCGATTCCCTGTCGGTCTATCGATATTCCTGTAAAAATACGCTTTCGTCGAGTGTGGGGTGGCAGCTCGTCGCTGCTCGGCCGTCCATAGGCGATAAAACGACGAGACGAGCGTGGCGGACAATTTCGTTTTCGCCTGACGAGAGTTCCAAACGAGCCCGGTAACAGCATCGGTGCCAACAGCAGCCAGCATCGAGCCGATCTACCTAGGATCTGGCAGCAGCTGCAGCACGGTCGCCCGTGACTGCAGCTGCATCGAGGTCGACCGTATGCAGGATAGAAAGAGAGAGAGAGAGAGAGAGAGAGAGAGGGAGAGGAGGGTGTGAGAAAGGGTGGAAGAGGAGGGGATAGCGCGGAGGGGGTAGAAAGGGTTCTTGCATCCGGCAGGGTGCAAGTGCTGACGTGGAGCAGCATGCACGTATTGCAAAATAGAGGCAGAGAACGGCTGATGCAGGGTAAAGGGCACTGTGCGCGCCGATGGAAGAGAGAAGCTTGGCCGATGCGCCAGCCGTGCAACCTGCCACGTGGACCGACCGTTTTAAAGAGCTTGTATCGAAATTCATTTTGGATCCAGGAGGAGGAGAGGCAGGGGCCCCGGCTGTCCGAGAGATTGCCCATTTCCAGTCGTTCTCTCTCTGTGTGCCGCGCATCTGCAATTTACACTTCTACCTTGGAGCGCGCTGTTATCGCCATCGGCCGAGTCTGGTTATTAGAATATTTGGAATTCCTGACGCGACGCGTAATTCGATTCGCCGAGTTATTATTGAATTTTTAATCGTACGTTTTTTGTTTTACAGAATGCTCGCGTGAACGTTCGGGTTCTCCCCGTTGCGAAGCATCGAGAATTTTTCCACGTACGACGTGTGTGCAACGACGGTGCTTTAACGGGTCGTTGCGTCATCGACGTTCGAGAGAAGGACTTGTTTCACAGCTGAGACTTTCGGAAACACGATCGTGTTCTTTTCCACCTTTCGAGCAGCGCTAATCGATATAGATATAGATTCGTACGTTTCAATTGGAACTCGAGTGCCATTTTCAACGATAAAAAACCGATCCGGTCCAATCTGAAAAAAGTGCCGCTTGAATTCGTTGAACTTTCTGCGTTAAAATTAAAAGGAAGAAAAGAAAAATGTAACCCGATTTGACGAATAATTCCCCGAGATAAAAGTTCCAAAGTGCAGCGTGATTTCACAAAAAGACGGGGGGGAAATTGTGAAATTCGAAATCAGGAATGCTCCCTTCTAATTTCACGCACGTTGAATTATATTTCNTTTTTTTTTTCATTTTTTTTTTTTTTTTTTTAAAGAAACCTGACATCAACGTCAAAAAGTGATCGATCAGTGCGTGGAACAAGCCACGGGGAAATTGACGGGGGAAGATATTTTTGTGACGTATCAAATATTAGCTTTTTAATTCTTTTGAAGGCTGTGCGTGTTCCCCGACGCGCGAATTCGCGGAGTGAGAGCAAACAGGAACCGTTGAAATAACATTTGCCATCTTTTTCATTCTTCGCGTTTATCTCGCGAAGGATGTAACGAGATATCAATATTGAATTATCGCGCCATATAATTAGATCTCCTAGCGGGGAACCCACCTGCGCACTGTTTGATAAATAGAAGGCGGAACAGTTCTCCACTTACGTTGACGTTTCATCAACGGTTTTATTTATTTTCTCTTTCTTTCTTTTCTTTCCTTTTTTTCACGTGTTCCCTCCCCTCGTGTACAAGATGGTTCCCGCGTATCACAAAATGTCGCGCCGTCCCCGGCTGCAGCCCACTGTTCCCAGGATGAAACTTTAAATTCTTGATGAAAGCGGTCGGAACGATGTAATAAGAAACTCCCCGAGAGAGGAGAAAAGAAGCGCGCCTCTCTGTCTCTCTCTCTCTCTCTCTCTCTCTCTCTCCCCCTTTCAGGTGCTTCTTGCATAATTCGCGATTTCGTAGTTTAGGAAGGGGGTGTTAATTAAACCGGCAATCTGTTCCCTCCGTTGGCGAAAGCGACGGCAGCTGACGCCACGACAACGCTCAACTTTCTGTTTGACATTAAATACATGATATTTCACGAAAGGCGAATGAACTGCACAGTTCGGCGAGGCTGCACCGTTCAACCGGAATGAATTTAAAGGGCGCGCAAACGAATCGCGCCGATGGGTCTCTGAACGATTCTACACTTCGTTAATTATCGTGTTTCGATGCACGTGGGATTGTTCGCGGAATATTCACGCTTTTATACGTTCGTTCTCGCTCCTCTTCTTCTGTACACAGTATTACAATATCGGCTATAAATTTCGGAGATATTTAACCAGTTCAAACTGTTTTATGTCGCAAGACTCGAGACATAGACGCGAGATGAAAGAATTTCAGCACACGGTGAAAGTTCAATCAAATGCGATCTAAGAGCGGCGAAATTTTCCGTTTTCAGTGTGCATTCCTTGGAAAGTAACACTGAATTGCACTACGTTAAACCGATGTTATTTATTTATTCGTATTTCGTGTTGAATTTTACGTTACCACAAGTGTTAAAAATTTAACAGTAACTTTAAGCTTTATATCATAGTATATCTAATAATCTAGTAAGCTATGGCTTATAGCTTTATATCATAGTATATCTAATAATCTAGTAAGCTAAGAATTCGAAACATGGGTCAATACATCACTTTTTGTCGTATCAATTTAAAGATATTAAATGATATAACTGTAAAATAATCACGTTAATTGTTGAATTACAATTCACTTACGTCTGATCCAATATTTTGCTAATTACTGTCAATAACCATAGACGCCTTCAGTTTGATTCGAGCAATGTGAAGTGAGACAGACGGCTTTCGTTCCAACGGAAGTAAGTTGAGCCAACAGTAGCCAAGGTTTTAATAAAAAAAAAAAAACTGTCACTTGTCGAAGTTATTAGCAGCGAAACATAACGCGCGCGCGATAATCCAATATCCGAACTCGTCCATTAAATTGACGTAAAACAGATTCCCAAAGTCGTAATTAATTCTCGTTAAAAGCTCGTGGAAAGGCCATCGAAATAACTAAACTCTCCGCGTGTATCTGCTTAATTCGAAGACCGCTTCGTCGCGCCCGGGAACGTTTAAATTCGAAGTCCACGACGTGGAAAAAGGAAAGTTTTAATACACGCTCCTCTGAGCCCTTCTCTCTCTCTCTCTCTCTTTCTCTCTTTCTCTCTCTCGCAAGCTGCTACGTCCAATTAGAAATGAATTTCACACTGGCGTACGAGCGCATTTCGCCCCGCAGCCCCCCGTCCAGGCTCGCCGTCGTGTGTCTCTCGAGTTTCAACGCGTGCAACCAGCAGAAACGCAGCGAGCGATCGACGGAACTGTCGTGGAAACTAGTTGAACGAACTGTAATTACGCGTATATGGGACGGTGTCGCGGTTCGATTCCGAGTCACACGGGAGGCTGAATTCGTTTCGGTGGCACGCAATCGGTCGCCGCGAATTTCATGCCTCGCATTCGCGGCACGCGTCACTGATCACCGTGAGCCCCAGACATCCGCGACGTTATGAGCGCGATAATTAATTAACTCTCGTCGCGCGTTCGGGACGAAAGTTCCGGGAGGGGTTGGTGTGCGCGACGCTCGGCACAATGCGCTCGACGAGAACTTTCATCGAGTGAGTGAAGTTCGATCCCGTGAAGGGCGTAGGGAACGATCAATCGGGTAAACAACCCGAGTCTGCCGAGTTCTGCCCGAGATCGCGTGATCATTTCATAATTATCGGGAACCGAGATAGGCATACACCCTCGAAAATGGTAGATCCGTGCCAATGAATTTCCTACCGGCGATAGGGAATTGAAAAATATTCGTTCAACTCTGGAGAGGAATTATTGGGATCCTCGGGAAATTATGGTCTCGCTCCGTAATTTCTCACGGTGAATTTATTCCAAATTTGTTTTTACGAATATAACGTTGCGCTCCGCGTTCTCTTGGAGCGTTCTCGTGGTATTTTTATTCAAACGAATGGCAACGATATCTAGTAAATTATTTCATTACGCATTATATTTGCGACCATTATGCGGCGATGCAGTTTTTGAGCACTGATCGATTTTCCGTTTCCTTTTTTTTCTTTTTTTTTTTCCATAAAATGCGCGGATAAAAGCTTATTTTCCCTCGCATTGTATTGGCAGTTGCAGAGTTAACGTTAAATAAAATATTGGCAACTTTCGTGAATTTCAATTTAAATTACAAAACACACACATACAAAGGAAAATGTAATCTGTAACTTCATCGATATTTTTTTCCATCACTGTCGAGATTTATGGAAAGGTTTATGAAAAGAAGAAAAAAAAAACAAAAAATCCGGCCGTATTTACATTAACATACCGATGGATTAGTTATTTACAGTTTGCAGTTAGCTCTCCGTTGAAATTTAACGCAGTTTTCCAGCTGCGTGCAACTTTATTTTCGCTAGAAAGTTGCGAGTACACCGGACCGATCGGTCGAAATTAAAATTCAAATATTAATAAACGCGGTGATGAAATATTGGTCGGAAGGCTGTGTGGTGTAAAATAAAATCGGGGGCTGTTCTCGCCTCATTGGAAATCTTCGCGGGAGATGAAGAAATCGGTGGTTCGCGAGTGGTTGACAACGCCGCGGGAAGGAGAGAAAGCAGACAGCTAGGGCGATAACGTTTCTGAAAAGAGAAAGGAAGAAAGAAAGAAAAGAGCGAACGCGGAGAAGGCGGCCAGAATGGGTGAAGGTGGGCCGGGGCAGGAAGAATCAGCCGATGGAAATATTTCAACGCCACGGGGCGAATCCCCTTGACGACAATCGCGGAAAACGCGGTAGCTAGACTGCTCTCGCCTTTTACATCGCGGTCGCGCACGGCCGACGCGTTTCTTTTCGCCGAGGCAACGTTCCTACGCACGTCTCTAGCCGGAAGCGAAATTTCCGCATTACGCTGGCTGCGAGGAGCGTGCCTCGTGCGAAACNACAAAGAGACAGGGTGAACAGTCGAGGCTGAAATCGCATGTTTCACGCACTAGGCGTTTTAAACCGTTTTTTAACGAGAGTCGAAAGAGAGAGAGAGAGAGAGAGAGAGAGAGAGTAAGGGAAAGAGAGCAGCAGGCATCGTTCATCATTGCGTGTCATTGTGTGTTGCAGAACCTGGCGACCTAGCCGTCGCGACCCATTGTTCCCCGCTGGCCAACAACGAGCGAAGCAACAGCAGCAACGGCAGCACGAATGCCAGTGGCACCGCCGCCAGCAAAAGCTATTCGCTCGAGCACCGCATCCAGCGCGTGTCTACGCTCGACCGGAGGCATTTGGCTGCGCAACGATCCTACCGAGGATTATTCGGATGCCGTGGAAGCGTCTTCGCTGCCGCGGAATGTGTCGATCAGAAAATCGGGGATTCTGTGCCGCGAGCCGTCGCCTGTCCTCTCCGTATCGTCGTAGACGCCGTCGTAGCGCGCTGAGAATCGGCAGGATCGGCAGGACGAAACGCCGCTGACGCCGTTCTAATCGAAGGAATTGCCAGCCCGACCACACGTTCCACGCGTGCATCGTTGCGTACCCGTACGATCCGATCATTCCGCTGCTGCGACTGAGCATCGCCCGTTTACCTCTCGATTCTCCGATCACCGATCGTCTCGAGCGATTTCCCACGTCCAGAAACGACGTCAAATGTAGCGGGAGACGAGGGGACGCGTCGCGGCCAACACCAGACGAGAAAGAACTCGAAAGAACTCGAAAGAACTCTCCTCTTTGAGGAGAAGAAGAAAAACACTCGAAGCGAAGACTAGACGAAGCGCAGCGCAGGGCAGCGGAGCGGAGCGGAGCGGAGCGGAGCAGAGCAAGAAAGCGGTTTCCGTTCGGGGTGCGGTTTTGCCCGGTCTATTTGGCCGGATACAAAAGAAAGGAAACGGGTCGAGAGAGTGGCCGAGATTTTTCTTTCCGCGGCACGGAGCTGCAACGCGCGCGCCACGCCGGAAGTCAGTGGGAACGGTTGTTACTGGGAAGATAAATTAAGGAAGAATAAGAAGACGAGGGTCGGGAACAAACCTCTCTCGCCGTGGAAGAGGAAGAAAGGCCGAGGCTTAGGAGCCGGGCGAAAGTTCACGAGTGTTGCCGGGAGATGGCAAGCGGGCACGCGCGTGCTCGCGTGTTGCCCCGTGAATTAGAACTCGTCTCGTATATTTGTATCTGTCTCTCTGGCCGACAGGCCGGTTTCCCTGCCCGTGTAAATCATCGGAATTAGCGCAATTTCGACGTCGAGTGGCCCCCCGGAACAATTTCCGTCTCTCTGCGTTTCTTCGCGCTAGGGTGACGATTAATGGACACGACGCGCAGCCAGGAATGAAAATTCGACGAGTGACGAGGACCCCCGGAGCATCATTAAGCCAGGCGACTCCGCAGATGGAATCCCCGGGTACAGGGTTAAACGACGATCGACCTCGAACTCTCCTCGTGGGAAACGAGATGAAAACACTTTTCGCCGAAACGACGTGGAAGAGAATCAACGCTGGATGGTTTTTTTTTTGCTGCTTCGCGGAGCAAGTTTCGACGAGGAGAGGCGAAACGTAAGGCTGTCGCGCGTGAAATTACCAAATATATACACAGGCAACCTTTCTTCTTTCAATCATCGGTCAGACGATCAGACACGCTTCGTTAGAAGAAGAGTGAATTCATTTGTCAACTTATATATATATATCTTGATTAGTCGGAGAAGCTCAAAAAACTGGAGGAAATGATCTCGACGTTGCTTCGCAGAGTGGAATAAAATAAAGTCGAACGTTCGCGAGAAAGTAACGCCAGCAATGTGTGGCACTTGTTACTTTCCAATCTTAGCAGACCGGATTCACACCCTCTACTCGTCGCCTAATCGTCCGTACGCGTAGACACACACAGAAACGCAGACACATCGGTGCCCCTTTCAGTCTGTCTATTTGGTACAGCAAAAGGGAGGAGGGCAAACGAGACTAACGCGCTAACGATGCCAACGTTAATTACCGGGCCGGATAGACCGCCTAATCGTTGAGCGAGTGCACGCGCTAATTACGCGGTGTTGCCTGCTGATCGGGCGAATCGTACGGTTTTAGCCGCGAGTCGCAGACAGACGTTGCGCGTTCCTTGCGAGCTCACGTTGCCGATTCACCGAGGCTCCGACCACGATGAAATTCACCCGATCGATCATGTTGCATCTCTCTCTTTCTTTCTTCT
>NIPQ01091921.1:0-14574 GCA_002806875.1 Lepidotrigona ventralis hoosana
AGGGAAAACGGGAAACGGGAATTCCGAGCAACGTGGAATGGGATACACGAGGAGCAGATGTCTAGTCTCGAAGTTGTTCGACGTATGTTCGAGATCGACGCTGCTCGAAATGGAGAAAAAAGATGAAATTAAAATTCCCTGGGGTACGGGAATTGTCGGATACGTCGCCGAAAGTGGAGAACCAGTTAACATACCAGACGCTTACAAGGCAAGCATTTGTTATTTATTTCATTGAAATCAATGCGAGGTCGTGTCTTTGTGTTATAAATGTATGCACAGCAATCGTGCATTTAATCACTTCATTTCAATATGCAATAGCCACTTTTCTTTACATTTTGTCCATTTATTTAATTGTTTATTTTCACTTGTTGTATGTATTATTTATCTATTATCTGGTTATCCATATTTTATTTATTATTTATTTACTATCTACTTTTTTGATATTCTATTCATATAATTTATCCAGCTTTTAGAATATATATACATGTATTCTATCTTTTAGAAAACTTAAAATTTATCTTCTATACAGAAATTTTGATTTTCTTTAGTAAACTTTAGTAATATTCATTCTGCGGATAATTGAATTTCAATATGTGTATTTTATTATTGGAACGGATTTTTATAAATTATTATTATTATTAATATAATGTTAAATTTTATTCGCGTAAATGATATCATAAAGAAATAATTATTTTTGTATCATTAAAAAATAATGTGAATCGCGATACTACAAAGACAGAAATAATTACGTAACATTTACGTAATTATTTTTAAAAAAAAGAAAACATGGCAAAAAATATATTAACGAAGAAACTAGAAAAATGATATTTTATTCAAATTTTAATGTGAAATGACATAGAGTTATATGACTATATACTGGTTGAAAAAAATATTTGCATACTGTTGTATTTATAATAATCTTTGCATACTAATCAATTTGTAAATAATTCAAATTCGATTAAATTTCGTATTATTTACTTGCAATGGAAATCCTATAAAAATGAAATTTAATTAAAAGTGCTTAATTGAAAAATAAGGATAATATACAAACACTTTTTATAGCCATGTGCACAAACAATTATTTCAGCAAAAATCATATCAGCAATTATAACAAGAAATTTGAACAATATTTTGTAGAACCAAAATATTAATTTATAATTTGTAGTAACACAAAAATTATAGACTTTTCCTCGGTAAATAACAGTTTTCAAATTTTAAAATGTATAGTACAAATGAATTTGAAATAAATACGAATGAAATCATGAATGGAAGTACGATTTTTATGATTCGTATGAAATAAATTACAGCACAAATTTATATTTTTTAATGTAGTAATAGCTTTCTCGAAATTTTTTCTTACTCGCAATTTTGAATGGAATGGAATGTTATCTTTCAATTTATTTTGTTTTTTCTTTTTTCAAATTATAAATTGGGATTTTGTCTTGAAATTAACTTTAAACTGCCATTAATGCATTTATTATTTTATTTATTCTTATTTTATTATTTATTACTTTCATTAATGTATAATTAGTAATAAGGTATTTATATTAGTATAATTGGTGTTTATATTAGAATATTAGTATAATTTGATTTCATGCAGATAAATGTGCAGTTCTCATTTTTGTGCAAGATTTAATCTCGAAAATATGTAAGCTAATTTTAAATGATGTATTGAACTATACGATATATACGAGTACATTTTGTACAAATAAAAAAAGGTACATTTTATTGATATTGATATTTGGCTTTATAATATGTGCTAATTTTGAAAAGTATTCTGAAAGTTGCAATGAAATTTTGCATGGGAATTTTCTATTTTCGTGATACCTAAAATATTTTCGAAATATTAGTTGTATTATACACTTGCGTTGAAAATGGTATAACTCAATGCAAGAAAAATCGGAATTTTTCAGTTATCGAAGTTGTGACAATTTTTGTAATATATTTTCTTAATTTGGCAAGTGGAAATTATTTTTTTTTTTTTGTGATTCATATGTTTTTTATAAGTACGTTTTATTATGAGTTTTAGTCTACTAGTCTGGGAATAGTATATATTATTTTTCACTTCCCGAATGGAAGAATTTTTGGACAAAATTACGTTAAAATAACGGATAACATCTGTGCCATATGTCCGCTTTGAAGCCAAGAAACTTTCCCGAACATTAAAATATTAAATTCTAAAGTTAATATTAAATATTCAATATTGCTAGCATTGTCAGTATAATATAATGTATAATGTAAATTTTGACCGAGTAACCTCCACATACTTACATACATACAGGAATAATACTATTACCGATGACATGTCAACTCTAGTTAGTATCTCAAAGTAACTCCAGTTAGTACACAAGTATGTATGTACTTACATATCTAATATTTTGGAAATATTTCACTATTGCATATAGGAATAAAAACTTGCAACAATAAAAAACATCTTTCCATTTAAAAGTTTAATCGTAGTCTTTCTTTAAATTTTAATTCAAATATTTTTTCAAATCTTCTATAATAATGGAGGATAATATAATCAATAAAATTGTGAAATAATAAATATAAATTAAAAATAAAATAATTTGTAGTTTTGTCTATGTAACATAATCTATTTTAATTTATACATTATAGTATCTTTTTCAAATAATAAATAAACAAATGAAAAAAGAAACTGCATTTTTTAAAAAATGCATTATCAAACAGCAATTTAAGGAAAATTAAGTAAAAATGTAAAAATGGTTGTAATTACTACTTAAAAATAGATTGATCTTTGTATTTTGGATACAATCTGAAGGAAAACTGAGTAAATGCCAATAAATTTACGTAAGTTAGGGTCTACATTATTAGTCAACTAAATTATGCATTACTTCTGACGTCTTCTTAATACTGTGACGTAATACAGATTTATTATATATTTACATCTTCATGATATGTTGCCAGATCCAAATTTATATGTCTGTAAAAATTAAATTGTAAACATGCAATAAATGCAGATAGTTTCTACGAAAAAATTAAATTGTATCACAATTTAGTCTGTCACGTAATATTTATTTAGTTTTTAATTATATTTATATTTATTTATTTAGTTTTTTTATTATTTACATTTGTTGGTATAAAATAAATTAATAATTGCAGGAAATATATTTAGTGTTACTAAAATAATGAGAACAAAATAATTAACTTTATCAGTTTAAATACAAATGTATTTTAGAATGCCGCACAAGATTTAATTCTACCCACGTAGGAAATAGAAGTTTTTAATTCTGAATTTTGTATATTGATTTTCAATTTTATTTTGATTATTTAATGTAATAGAAGTTAATATTATAAACATAATAATTTAAATAAAAGAAACCAAAAGGCATAGAGACAATGTATGAGATTTAAGATATTTAAATAAAGTAAATATTAACAAAACATTAAAACAATAATAATTGTGAACTAATTAAAAAGTTTAGGAAGTATTCATTACGAAGTATTATAAATTTAAAAATTAATTTTTGTTTTTATAAAATATTACTTCTTACTTTCATCTATTATAATTTGAATAAAAGGCGCTGCATCCAGGGGTTCTTCTGACACAGAGGAAAAAGAAATAAAAATCAAGTCAATATCTCTAAATATTGTAAATGAATACGTGAAACAGCATAAAATAATAATATTACGCAAAAAATTTCATTTATCCTTAATTACAAATTTTATTTCATTTTACAGTATTTCTGGAATTTTGTAATTTCACTTCTTATTTCAATGAAAATTGGATGATAAAAAATAAAATGAATTAAAATACACTTGTTAAAGTTCCTCAAAACTTATTTCGTTAGAGTTCCCAAACTTCAAGCTATTAATATTTCTATTAAATTTCTTAATCTTAACATATTAAAAGATTTAATTTTAATTACATGTTATATTCCAATCGAGAAAACGTAATTATGTAACTATTAATAATTACATACTTATATATTAATGTAAGTATTAAATTGTTTTTATACTTACAATTAGAAACGATTAGTTCCTAGATTTTAAATCTATATAATCAGTTATAATTTATTTCTTTTATACGAAAGATTTTATATTAAAAATTTTGTTATAGGAAATTAATTTGAATGTTTTATATGAATTCATAAATAGAATTAAAACATTACATTGATACAAAATAATAAAATCTTGATTCTGTATGAAAGTGAATAATAAATATTTTAATTAATGTTCAAATTGTATAAATAGGCAATTAACGAAGTTATTGGATATTAGATGTTATATTTTTATCTTTGACATAAAATTATTTCTATTTTTTCTAGTAATTCCAAGTCTCATTTTATTTTTAAACGAAACATTTAAATTTTACTATATATAATAAAATATAATGATGCAGAAATGCATATATAGTAAAGTATAGATGCAGAAATAAAAGCACTCAATTATCATTTTTAATATTCAAACGCTTGCAAAAAATTATTATCTTTAATATTTAAACGCTTGTCGACTAAACTCTGTGAAAGAAAGTCATAATAAATAAATTTTAAAGGTTTGTTTGTAAGAGAAAGACTTTAATTTTGAAAACCATATATTTATATATACAATACTTTCTACAGCATATATTTATATATATACAATATATTACATGTATACTTATGTATGTACTAAATTACTATAGTTATACTAAACGATAATTGCTCGAATAATTTAAATTTTAGATACATACAATTTCTATAATAAAAACAATAATGAAAATAATGCTCATTGTTACAATGAAGATTGTATTAATAATTGCAAGAAACATTGTTTTCGTAATAGAAATAAGAGAGAATAAAAAAAATGATATTCGAATAATTTAAGCAGTGCACATTTATATCAGTTATAGAGGTTTACACATATGTCTGTTAAAATTCAAATATTTAAATAAAACAAAAAAGGAAATATATTTTATGGATCTTAATCCTGTTGTATTGGCCATTTCTGACTCGTTTGTATCTTTCTATCTTAAATATCAACGTATGAAAAAATTCTTGTTAGTAATTTCTTAGTTCTTTAAGAATTGAGTAAGATTGAAGTTTGAGGATCAAAATAGGATTTCTTAGTTAAAACGTTTCTTTCATTTATTTAAAAAGCAATATCTGTAAGTCAGAAATACGATGCTAGAAAAATCAATGTACATTATAATTATCATGTATAAAGTAAAAAGAATAAAATTTTATAATTATAATTATAATAGTAATAAGAATATGTTTATTGGTATCAATGTATCAATGATGATTGTACACTAGTGTTTGTCTTTTTATTTCCATTTATTATATTTTCTAGCAACATAAAAAACATTTCTGTGTAACTTTAATTAATAACTAATAATTAGTGCCTATAAAATATATTAATTCCTATAAAATATAATAAAATAAAATATAATATAATGAAATAAAATATGTTAAATATAATAAATAATTTTTTTTAAATATTTAAAATTTTACAGATGTATATGTATAAATTATCATAATTAACTTACATATCTACGATTTGCAAAAATGGTGAACATAGAAACCAAAATTATTCTTTAAATGAAATCGTTATATGGAATTTTATTATATACCATAATTATTTGTTATTTGATTATTATTATAATTTATTAGTAGTTAATAATCTAATAAAGTTAATAAATATATTCTTAGGACACAAGATTCAACCGTGAAATTGACGCATTAACGGGATATAGAACCAGAGCTCTTCTGTGTATGCCAATAAAGGATTGCAACGGAGATGTTATTGGAGTTGCACAGGTTATCAATAAACTCGGCGGCGAAAGTCAATTTACTACGCAAGACGAAAAAGTTTTTGCTGGATATTTGCAATTCTGTGGAATTGGATTAAGGAATGCGCAGCTATATGAAAAAAGTCAATTAGAGGTGAAAAGAAATCAGGTCAGTAAACGAACAGAATTGAACAGAATATTCTCGCAAAATTGCCCGTACATAACGTGTGCGTAGCGAATGATGAAATAATACATCGAATAGTACAAATAATTCATACTCTCATGTTTTTGATCTTTTGATTTTCTTTTTTTTCTCTCTCTCCTTTAATTCAAATTATTGATTTTAAATACGCCTTCTATTTGTTATTTTAGGTACTTTTGGACTTGGCTAGGATGATTTTCGAAGAACAGAGCACGATAGAGCACATGGTCTTGAGGATTTTAACACATACGCAATCCTTAATACAGTGTCAACGAGTACAGGTAAATCAACTTTTTTTAAATCTATATTCAGCCGTATGATATATAAAAGAAAAGACGTAAAGTTAAATATTCTATACAGGTTCTTCTCGTGCATAAGGCATCAAAGGGCAGTTTCTCACGAGTGTTTGATTTCGAGGCGAACGACCTCACCGGCGAGGATTCAGATTCTCGCACTAGGTGAATGAAGTTTGTAATTACGTTCTCATTTCTCTTCACTCAATTACCAGCAATAATTCAATTTCCTCGGAAACCTTATATGTATTCGGTTTTGTTCACGCAGTCCATTCGAGAGCAGATTCCCTATAAATGTCGGCATCACTGGCTATGTTGCTACGACTGGCGAGGTAAATGAACTGATTAATGTATTATAATATTTTTTTTTTCTTTTTTCATTTTCGCAATTTATAACTGTTCTATTAAATTTCTTCAGACCGTGAATATACCGAACGCCTACGACGATCCAAGATTTGATCCATCGGTAGACGATGGCACTGGATTTAGGCATCGCACTATTCTCTGCATGCCTATCAAGAACTCGTCCGGTCAGATTATCGGCGTTATTCAACTCATCAACAAATTCGACGATCTTGTCTTTACAAAGAATGACGAGAACTTCGTCGAGGCATTTGCTATTTTCTGCGGCATGGGAATTCACAATACACACATGTAAATATTCAAGGAATAAACTAATCGAATCATTTGATAATTCATCAAATTATTTGACTGCATTGAGAAATTTAAATATCCCGTTCTGCCTATAGGACGAAATATTCAATTTTTACAAGTAACATATTCATACAAAATGATTCATGGATATATATCAATATTTCAATAATCTATGCGCCAGTATGAATACTATATATGCATTTCAATTTCTAAATTATGGATGATCAAAGAAAATAATTAAAGAAAATTTTTAACTTCTTGCGTTTTAACACGCTTTATCATCGAATCCTATACTCGTTTGAAAATGCCTGATATATTTTCAAATTGATTGATATTGTTCATATTGATTGATATTGTTCATAAATATTATATGAGGATTTATTAAAGAACTTAGTAGTGTGTGTTGTTACACGAAATAGTTACTACGAATGTTTTTTAATCATTCATAAGAATGACATTTATATATATATTATTTGTAGATTTTGATATATTATTTGTATAANCAACACGCTTTATCATCGAATCCTATACTCGTTTGAAAATGCCTGATATATTTTCAAATTGATTGATATTGTTCATATTGATTGATATTGTTCATAAATATTATACGAGGTCAGGATTTATTAAAGAACTTAGTAGTGTGTGTTGTTACACGAAATAGTTACTACGAATGTTTTTTAATCATTCATAAGAATGACATTTATATATATATTATTTGTAGATTTTGATATATTATTTGTATAATTTGTAGATTTACCATCTGACTATTATTTATGGGTCACCCTGTATTATAATCAAAGCGTAATGAAAGCGCGTTTTCCATTTTATAATATTCATTAAAATATTTTTGTCAATAATATTCATTTGTTTTAATCATTCTAAAATATTTATATTTAAATTTTATATTTTATTTTTAATTTTATATTTATATTTATATTTAATATTTATATTAAATATTTATAAATATTTTTAAATATTTATTATGTAATATANATATTATTTATGGGTCACCCTGTATTATAATCAAAGCGTAATGAAAGCGCGTTTTCCATTTTATAATATTCATTAAAATATTTTTGTCAATAATATTCATTTGTTTTTTGTTTTAATCATTCTAAAATATTTATATTTAAATTTTATATTTTATTTTTAATTTTATATTTATATTTATATTTAATATTTATATTAAATATTTATAAATATTTTTAAATATTTATTATGTAATATAAATGTATTAATTGATTGAAACAAATGAATTTCCTATAATTGATTCTGTTTAATGATTACTTCTAGGTATGAAAAAGCTGTGATAGCAATGGCCAAACAAAGTGTCACGTTAGAAGTGCTTAGTTACCACGCTTCCGCATCATTGGAGGATGCACAAAGATTAAGGGTAAGTCCAGCTACTTTTAAACTAAAAATATTAAAAATCGAACAAAATTTGATCTTTCTTTTATTTTTCGCGGGAAATTTGAAAATCACTCTTTGATAATATTTACGTGCTTCATATAATTCAGAATAAATTTGCTTGATACATAATTTTAGGGTTTAAGAGTGCCTTCTGCAGCGTATTTTCAATTGCACGATTTCAAATTTGATGACATTCATATGGAAGACGACCAAACTCTGACAGCATGTCTTCGAATGTTTTTGGATCTTGATTTCGTGGAACGTTTTCATATTGACTACGATGTCCTTTGTCGTTGGCTTCTTAGTGTAAAAAAGAATTATCGAAATGTCACATATCATAATTGGCGTCACGCGTTCAATGTTGCGCAAATGATGTTTGCCATTCTAACTGTAAGTAAATGGAGGGATAAATATTATATTTTAAATTATATGAAATTGTATTGAAAATATTGAAAATATATTTATATTATTTTTCCAGGCCACGCAATGGTGGAAAATTTTTGGAGAAATCGAGTGTCTTGCATTAATTATTGCCTGTTTGTGTCACGATTTGGATCATCGGGGTACGAATAATTCTTTTCAAATCAAGTGAGTATAAACATTATAAACAGGAGACAATCATTGTTCTAGTAAAAATTTAAATAATACGGAAAAAATAATTCTATGACTTGCAGAGCGTCTTCGCCATTGGCACAACTTTACTCAACATCAACGATGGAACATCATCATTTTGATCAGTGTCTTATGATACTGAGTAGTCAAGGAAATCAAATTTTATCAAATTTATCTCCCGAAGAATATTCTCGTGTGGTAAAAGTTCTCGAAGAAGCAATCCTCTCTACCGATCTAGCAGTTTACTTCCGAAGAAGAGGAGCTTTTCTTAGCTTAGCTCAAAATGGTGGTTACAATTGGGCTTATAGTGATCACCGGGAACTTTTAAGAGGAATGTTGATGACCGTATGTGATTTAGCTGCTATAACTAAACCCTGGGAAGTTGAGAAGAGAGTGGCAGAATTGGTTAGCAGTGAATTTTTCGAACAAGGAGATATCGAAAGGCGGACTCTTAATATCACTCCTATTGTATGTATTGTTAAATTAAACTTTAATATTTATAATATAATTACAACATAGTTCTAAATAATAGACAAATTGACTTAGCTATAACAAATAGTAACTAAAATAATTGCATCATATATGATATGATATAAGAAATATTTAGTAAATAATTTTTGCTGTTAAAATAATTTTTATCTTTTTGAGTGATGTAATTTAAGTAATAGAAAAGTGAATTTATCTATTGTGCATATGATGATGTAGTATAAAAGTAGTAAAAAGATATAATAGTTCTAATGATACAGAAAATGTTCTAATTTTCTAATGAAAANGCTATAACAAATAGTAACTAAAATAATTGCATCATATATGATATGATATAAGAAATATTTAGTAAATAATTTTTGCTGTTAAAATAATTTTTATCTTTTTGAGTGATGTAATTTAAGTAATAGAAAAATGAATTTATCTATTGTGCATATGATGATGTAGTATAAAAGTAGTAAAAAGATATAATAGTTCTAATGATACAGAAAATGTTCTAATTTTCTAATGAAAATTGAAATGATTCGTTTTCTTTTGAATAATTGAATTTATCTATTGTGCATATGATGATGTAGTATAAAAGTAGTAAAAAGATATAATAGTTCTAATGATACAGAAAATGTTCTAATTTTCTAATGAAAATTGAAATGATTCGTTTTCTTTTGAATAATTATAAAAATAACATTTTGTGGTAAACCAATGATTCTTGTTTTTATTATCATTTGTATTAACTAGAGATGTTTTTGATACATATAATACATTTAAGAAATCACTAATTTATAGGAAAATTTAAAATAGCTTGTTTTTCTGTAATTTAACATGACATAATATATTATTTTATGAATAATATCTTTCTAGTTATTACCAGCATTAATAATTATAATTTATTTCTTGTGAAAATATTGTATTAAAATTTGTGCAATTAATGTAACTATTCATGATTAAAAAATAGCATTGTTACTCATATGATATTGCAGGACATTATGAACCGCGAGAAGGAGGACCAACTGCCAATGATGCAAGTTGGCTTCATCGATTCGATATGCCTTCCTATATACGAGGTAACTAACTTTCTACACTATCGACAATAGCAAAATACGCTTAAAGAATCACGTTTAGTATTAATTTTTAATTTATTGTTAAATTATGATCATTTAAGTTAATGATAGTACAAAGAATATGATAATCTATATATTGGAAATAATAAGTAACGTGTATAAATTTCAACAAAATTATGTGTTCGAGAAAGTTTCTTGGCTCCAAGGCGGGCATATGACACAGATGTTATTTTAACGTAACTTTGTCCAAATGTTGTTCATATTCATATTGGAGAGCACATTCGGGCACTGTTCATTTCTCGATCGATTATTACCACCGAAGGGAACCATCCCTTGATAATTTAGCATTATATTAATTTGCAATATTATACAAAGTTTTGTTGTAACATTAAATTATTTCAATACTAAAGTAAATGAAGAATATTATTTAATTGTAATTTGCAAAATGTTACAATTCATTGGAATTAAAATTCACTTTTTATCTGTCTATTTATTTATTGTTTTACTTTTAATGGTCTTACATATTAGTTTATTAGTAAGGATTTTTTATACCTTTTAATAACTTTACCTTGCTTGAATTAATTGTATATTCTTTGTCTCGATAAATTGAAATCTGAAAACTCTTTCTTTCCAACACGTTATAAATATTTTTTTACGTTGTCAAGATTCTTAAATGTAAAGCAAGTTTTTGCAAATAGGCATTCGCTTTATTATCGGATAAATTGGAACCATTGGTCGAAGGAGTTAGAAAGAATAAACAACAGTGGTTGAAGATTGCGGAGTCCAGATGTAAAACAGACAACTGCACGAATCATGATAGGACGGTGTCAATGCCGAATACCGAAGAAACCAGAGAACAAACGGACCAATAGTCATTGTTTTGATGGACATGACATGAAATGCAGACAATTGTGACATGGATTTCTACCTATGGTTTTTAGAATGAAGAATAAACAGAACACGATGTTAAAAATAGCAACAGATGGTGATCACTCTTATAAATTTGAGGAGTTTTACACCTTCGTCTCGATGCTAGGTATTACAAAATTTAATTAAGTATTCATTCAATCATTTCAAAACATTCTTTGTATTGATGCTTCACAATGTCGCAGCTATAGAGGAAAAATCAGAATCATATGTAAAAACGATAAATATAGGGTTTAGGATAATCACTTACAATGATCTTGAGCATCACGATCAGATTATCTTATGTTGTCATAATCATATTTCTGAGTAATCTTTAAAATATTTTACCAACTTATACATATATATACAATGAGCAAGAAAGTAATAAATCTTTTTTAAATAAAAGGATAAATTTCCTGTCGACAAAAGTCGAGATTATGCTCTCAACAACATATTTTACTGACTATTTTATTGAAATCGGAGAGGTTGATTTTATGAATAAAATTTAATCAAGTTTTTAACGAGCAACTCATTTTTTAACATCTTCGTACACATATAAAGGTCAAAATCATATTGAAAGTGGGACCTCTAAACCTCCCGTAAAAACTCTTCCATTTTGAGAGATCATTAATTGTATATCTCGAGTGTTCGCCAGTTTTATTTGCATGTAATCCCAAATTCAAATTTAATTTTATTCAGAAGAATAAAAATTATTTTTAGCGAGATTATCGTATACGTATTTTATACGTTCATCGATGAAATAAAAAAGGAAATCAAGGAAGCTGAAGGTGATTAGTTTAAGACGATTGAGATGCTTCGTCCTCTCTAAAACAGATCAATCCCGAGATGCTACTCTTGTACCTGATCGTATTGTACGTATACTTACTATGGCAGATCTTTGATATCCAGAGAGGACGAAGTAGAAAGATGATAATGTATAAAAAATCCAATGGAATCGCAGGAAGTTGACTTTCTTTCAATATGTGATTTCTGTTGCAAATTGAAGACCTGTGGCTTGTAACATATTTTACACATAAATATAATATCGATAAATTATGACAAAATGATTGTTTTATACAAATATTTAACACAAAATAAATTACTTTTATGTGTTTTTTTGCAAAAAGTAAACAAAATTGTGCAATTCACTAAATTTTCATGCGAAGGATAAAATAGCGGTGCTATTGTAAAATAATACTGTTAATACTTCTCATTAAAGCTTTTTTTTCATTAATAGAACGTATATAATAATCAAACAAAAGCTTGGAAAATGGAATAAGAAGATAAAATGGAATACACATATGTGATGTATCACTTGATTCAAAAATTTTCATTTTACAATTTGTATTTGCATACAGTATATTATAAATTTTGTTTGCTTTTTTTGCTATCAAAAAACATTAACATTTATACAAATTTTATATAAATATAGTTTATTAAATTTACAGTAAGTAAGAAACTGTAAATACGAACATAATAGAATGAATAATGAAAAAATAAAATGGATGAAAAAGGAAAGGAAATGTGTATGAATCTCGTTCATTGAAAAACTTACCCAGGTCTTCAATTAACGAGAGACAAATGATTCTTCAATAATTATGTAGATGTGGATAAAGAACTCCTAGTTTTGTCTTGGAATCGTTCCAGTTCTGCGTTTACACAGGAACCTTGTTTGCGATTTATGGACTTGTCTGACCAAGACTCGAGTTTTTGCGTGTAATTATATAATGTATTCATAAACCAAAGTGTACGTTTATACATCAAGGTCAATCGTGATCTTTATTACTCGATATAGCAATGATTTTAAATGCTGTTCTACGTGCTAATTATTATAATTAGTGTTTTAGACGTGGCGGGAATAAATTTTCTCGTCATTTATCTTGCTTGAATGTTTTGTAACATCATTTAGGTTCGAGTAATCGTTTTCCTCTTCGCATGAAGCTATCGTTTTAAAATGGAGCAACTAAGATTTAGGAAATATTTACAAGAAATGGCGTGTGTATGTAATATGTATTTGTTTCCATGATTTCGGATATCTGTTATTTCGTAAATACATGTTAACGATTATTTTAAATTATAGGACGAACATATCATTATAATTGTCATATCATTATGATTTTTATTAATGTTGCCAAATAAATTGTGACTTAGGTGTATATCGATGACATATATCAGTATATTAATGACTTGGGTGAATTATAAGTAATTCAGCATGAGTGAATTATAAGTAATAATATTTAGTAAATTTTACGTTTACGAATGTTGACTCGTACCATTGAAGATGACTCTTTTTTTGACAAATTTGTCTTTACAACTATTATATAACGTTACATATCTGCTCTAAATGAAGAAAACATAGCTTTGCGAAGATGAAAATAATTTTGGATAATGAGAATAATTTAGGATTCATTCGCGTGTGATCGTTACTTATAATAATAGTCCGTATTTTATATATGTTCCTTTCATTATTCGAATGTCCTTAAAAAAAAAAAAAAAAAAACGTAATAGTCCGTATTTTATATATGTTCCTTTCATTATTCGAATGTCCTTAAAAAAAAAAAAAAAGAATCGTTAATGAATTATCAATTTCAAATGACTCCATAACAGGAGCAGAGAGGTGTAAGAAGTGTGATAAAAATTGTCTATTGCGTATATATGTCTGTCGTAACGTGAGTGAATGTTTTGCCGATAAAAGCGATATACTGTACAGTTTTCGTGTAAATTATTGATACGATAAATGGATAAATTGTTTAGCGTGTATGTTGTTTACGTTATGATTTAACATATAGTATGAGAGTCATATATTATACTGAACAACATCTAATATATTAAAACAAGACTAAATTATGTGATATATCTATAATTTATCTTTAGTCATTTCATTTTCCCGCTTTTTTTCAAATCATATCCTACAAGTTGAATGCAACATATATTATACTGAACAACATCTAATATATTAAAACAAGACTAAATTATGTGATATATCTATAATTTATCTTTAGTCATTTCATTTTCCCGCTTTTTTTCAAATCATATCCTACAAGTTGAATGCAGCAGTTATATTGTTATATCATAAATTGTTTCTCTAAACCTAGTCTATGAAAGGCTATTTTTGAAAATTTCTGTAATATCGATGTAACTCATTTACATTGAAAATTTACGTCGATTTTTCAATTAATATTTACCTATTTCTATGTATTTATCTATTTTAAAAAAAAGATT